>CM034387.1:10420000-10727500 GCA_019925095.2 Dendrolimus kikuchii | reverse complement strand
ACAATAGACACTAGACCTGTCATTTGGGTTAGGAAACAAGTTTTTAAGAGTCCACAAACAAGTTTTGAAAGAAAAATGGGAAAAACAAAAATATGTTCGATAAACAAGGTTATGCAATTTTGTTGATAACAAAGTGTGATTTGTGTTTAGGAATACACTTGCACTTAATATATAAACACTAAAACTGTTTTTGAGTTCAGTAAACCAGTTTTAAATTAGTTTATTGATTTTTAAATGCGAAAATAGTTTTTTTGCTTATATATTGCGACGATGGTTACAAATCAGTTGAGACACTATACTCGCTGACCTCTGCCGTGGCATGCTCGCTTGGGTTGTGGGCTTTAGTTGAAAGTCGCGACCAGTTACTAGAACGGCGACTTGGGTTAGGTTAGACTATAAAACAAAGCGCACCAGCCGAGCGAGCGAAGGGAGCGTGCCGCGGCAGCGGCCGGCGCGTGCCAGAACAGACTGGTCACCATTTATTCATTGATAACCAAATAAACAATGGTAACGTCGGTTCTGCCACTCGCCGGCAACTGTCGAGGCACTTCAAAAACGTCCCTAATGAAGTCATCATTTTCGATCACACAACGCTCACAACGACCCATGTCAAGAGGTGGGTCGAATAACAGTTCCACTTGGATTTACGATTGTAACGCCGGTAATCAAATGGAACGGGAAAAATCGCGGTCGTGAACTTGGTCGTCGTGAGTCTCTAATGGAACGTAGCCTATATGCGATGGCGTAATAGGTGATCTTATAATTATTAATTATTTTAGTCGTGTCATAACTGTGAGTGTCATACAAAACGATCCCCGAGCAGTTTAATAAATCGTTCTTAATTATTTGTCCAGCTTCTATTTGAATGTGTTACTTTGGTAAAATAAATAAAATGTGAAAAAAATAGTTAGCGATTTTATTCTTTATTCCTAAGCCACGTTGCTCTATTAATGTGGCTATTTTATAACATAACTAGTTGCTTCTCAGAAGGTACACATCTCTGTGTATGACACGATTTAAATAAAAAAAATTTTGAACTTCAAATCGTTCTTAATTATATGACCACAACTGTATACATTTGCAGACTAACCACGAAATTACATAAGTAATTGTGTTTTTATTATAATTAGGTAAGTCGTGACGCTAATATTGTAAATTATTTCTATTGATATGACACACGTATTTAACGTATTGATTGTATTTTATGTCCAAATTATGACATGCCGGTGATTTTAGTGTCATTATTATACCATAGCAAACCATATTTAAAGTCTTTGAATAAAAAAAAACGCGTAATTTTCTCGTTCCCCGTTTATGCATATTTACCTAAATAGAATTTAAATTAACCACAATGATGCTCTTTTCGGGTAAACTTACCTTACTGTCCCAGAGAAACGCTTGTTTCTTTTTGGGTCATAGTTCTTCAGACCGATTTGAAGCTGGATCGTCTCCAAAAACTTACGTTTTTTTTCCTGCGATGATCGAAGGACGGCATTGCAACACTCGTAGAGAGTATCACGGGGGATTTTTGATCTTAAAAGAGTACTTAATATGTTTACAATATAAAGACATGTCTTTTGATTAGACATGAAAACGAACACAAAAATTTCAGCCCTAAAAAAAGTCTAAAATACTATCTAAGGCGTAAATTAATTAATGAATCTATAAAGATTTAAAAGATAAGGCTTTTTTTATTGCAGGAGATCAGCAGACAGGCAGACGGCCCACTTGATGGAAAGCGGTTACCATCGCCTATAGACATTTGCAACACTAAAGTTACTACAAATGCGCTGCAGCTCTCTTAAGGGAGCCTGGAACCTGGTCACTAATGCCGGAACACAACTCAAGGTTGTTATGGCGACATACTTTAGACCAGGGGTGGTAGCCGTCCAGTCGGGCAAATGCCCTACCACCTGGCTGTGGGTTGTTAAGTCGCCTCTTACGACAGTCCGCCCGGCCGCAGGAAATTGTATTCTTTCTCCGTTCCTGCACGGCTACTAACGACATTTTTCAAAGATGTAGGTAACCTTTCCTATTATATTGTAAAAACTAGCTAATTGCGGTTGTTAACAAAATAGTCACGGCTAGGGGGTTCCTATATTTCATCGACCTTTCATTTGCCTTACCATTGCTTGAAATTTAAATATGCTCCATATTTAAAAGTATTGCCAAAATTCAACCGATGGTAAGGCAAGCGACTGAATAGTAAGATATAGGAATCAGCCATTAGTCAACAGGCTAGTGGTTGTCGAATAAAACTAAAAACTTTATCGCTTAGTCGTCGATTGGTGAATCATTCACCCATAAGCCAAATAGCAATCAGACTTTTTTAGGTGGTTAATAATTAGCAGGTTTAATACCTATACCATTTTGTAATGTCGGTTGGTTACCATCACTACTCTGTGGTTTGAGAGTTATCTTGGTAAGTTAATTTAAAATTGATTACTCAGAGAACTGATAATTTCGAATGTAAAAATCGAGGGTTTTGCTACTTTTTAGTAGGGTAGAGGTACTAATTTTGAAAAGGGATTGTCTCAAGATTATATTTGAAATGATTTAAGAATGGAAAATAAAATTATTGCTTGACGTTGAATAAGTAATAGAAATAGGATATAATAATTAATAAAATTATATGAGTTGAGCCATGTTATATACTACACTACACTAGACTTATATATTTTTTTATTGCTAAGTTGGCAATCCGACAGACGACCCAACTATAGATCGCCTACAGATGTTTTTTTGCAAGAGCGAAGCCAACGCGTTGCCAGTTTTTACGATGGGACAGGTAGATGATATAGCAGGATACCAGAGGAATGGGATAGAAGGCGTGGGAAATAAGAAATTTGGAATAACAGGAAGCACGATTAGCACAAGGAAAGGCTAACCGTTTCAGGCCGATATTCTGTGAGGGCGTGGTATCACACCAATCGAGCCGACCCTAAGAGATGTAATCAAGATAATTATTTCAGCATACATACTGTAATTGGACAGACCGTATACAGAATCTGTTTTTGGCTAAGAGAGAGAGTTAAGAATAAATTTAAAATATTCAACTTACAGGTCGAATAAGTTAGTAATAGAAATGAAATAATTTGAGAACATTTTTAGCGGGATATGACTTCGTATCATAATCTAGGAACAAATATATATAAAAATATGATTTTTAGAATTTCTCTAAGATGTAAGTCTGTAATAGCGATTTGTTTTATTGTGACACAGTATGGATTTATGGAGAATAAGAAACAACATTCAACGGGAACCGAAGTTCAGTTCGGGATATTTCGACTGACAATCCGATTCACGCCTTCAACGCGGGCGCAGGACATTCGTGCTCGCGTACAAGATTCAGTTCTCGCGCTTGCTGCTTGCCTTCACCAAAAATCCTTCTGAACTGTAGTATAAAACATGAGTGTGTGTGATTAAAAGTGTACGACGCAAGTTCTCTTTCATTGACACGTACACCGCTCAACGGCCGCAACCAACTGTCATCCATCATCCATCATCACCTATCCCTCAATATCTTCTAAACTTGAGAAATGATTGGTCTCCCATACAAACTTTCATCCCGTATTTCAACTCGTACTAGTTTTATTAATCTATCCCCGTGGATATATCTGCAAACTACATAAATGCTCAAAAATGCCAAAAATGACTAAAATGCCAAAAATGGCCAAAATGCCAAAAATGCCAGAAATGCCAAAGTGCCAGAAATCCCAAAAGTGCTATAAATGGCTAATATGCTAAAAAATCCAAAAATGCCAAAATCACCAAAATAACCAGTGATGTAAAAAATCTCACAAAATGACCAAAGTGGCAAATCACAAAATCCTATCATACTTTCTGGGATAACCTTTATATAAATCTATCCCATTATCGGGGATAAAAAGTATTCCTCGATATTAAAATTACATATATACCAAATTTCAGCCAAATCGGTCCAGTAGTTTTTCCGTGAAAACCGAACAGACAGGCAGAGTCACTTTCGCATTTATAATATTAATAGGGATAATAAGGATTGTGTGGGTGGATATGTTTAGTTAAAATAAAATGGTACTTTTCTGTTAACTATTAGACTATTTATAATAAAATTATCTGTTTTTATTAAAAACATCTTTTAAATACTTGTAGTTTTGAATACTAGTAAGTATTGTACAAACGTGTTAATTTCGATATAATCCCGGCATGATACCTGAGCGGTCACTTTGTCCTATGAACAGTGAAATTTCCGTTAGTTTTAGAAGTATAAGGTATTGTCCCTTTTAAGTAGAGAGACAAAAAAATAATATTGTCGATAAATCTCATTACATTGACTACGATCTTGGCAAAAAGCGACCGCTACTGTTCCGCCGTCCTCTCAAGTTTCGTGCCGGGAACTATAATAATATAGCATGCGGTACACGAGAGACGGCGCACTTGGGAAAAAACTTGCGTTTCATGCAGATTTTTGGAGATGCTACGAAAAGAATCGATTATAATTTTAATGATTGATTTAATCGGGAATCGTTTTTAGTGCCTACGTATCAACTCGAATTTGTTTTATTGTAGTGCTCCTAGGGCGCTCGATTAGCTACTACTAGTCTGATACTCTTAAAGACATTGAATACAATTCATTAATCGGACTACCCCCTTGAGCCAGAAGCTACATTTTGTTCTCAGAAGTTCTATTTTGAGGGTTTTTTGTTATATTATTGATTAACCATAAGCCCAATTTTTAACCAATTTCGAAAACTTGAGATGTATTTCAACACGTTAGTTAATTATGAAAAGCCGATTTTTTATTGCGCCTCAATAGTTTTCTCCGCAGCTACGTCGTGGGTCTAGCCCTAAGAAGTCGTTCTATCTAACATCTTATATAAGCTTAATTAGGTATATCGCGAGTGAAGCCGCGGGCATAAGCTAGTACACACACACACACACACACACACATATATGTATATATATATATATATATATATATATATATATATATATATATATATATACACATATACATATATGTCAAAGAAGCAAGTGAGGTGTGTAAGAATGGGCCTAAATGGCGCTCTGTTGTTCGTGCCTACCCCGCAAGGGAACTGGCGTGAAGTTATGTATGTATGTATGTGTATATATATATATAAACCTTTCTTGATAAATATAACTGATGGTGAAAACTAGTTAAAAATTCCTTGCGTGATTTAGAAGGAATAAGCCCATATGCAGACAGAGAGACACGCGGATAGCGACTTTTTATACTATGTAAAGATGGCCCATTTTATTGAAATATTAGTTTTTTAACTCATAATCTATTGTTAAAACGACTTATATCATTTTTTTTTAACCAATTTAATTTTTTCTATAAAAACTACGTGGGCTTCTGGTATGACATCCGGACTAAGAAAATAATTGATGTTTTTCTCTATGAAATATTTGTAAAATTACTTATTCTAAAATGATTTCCACTTGTTATAAATCCCGTATAGTGTTGCAATATAAGTATTGTCTTGTGTAATTTATGAACGATGATCTATTACTAACAAAGAAGATCGAAATGTTTTAATGACCAAATAGTACTTCATAAATTATTTATTTATGTGGCTCATGTCATAAACAGATCGTAGTGGAAGTTGTAAGGAAGGAGTTGTAAAGTGTAAAGCCAATAGTTGGCTCTATACAAAAATTGAAGAGGACACGACGCGAAAAAATATCATATAACAACAAAAAATTTATACTTACAATTTTCTAAGAATAAATGTTGGGCCAACAGGTAAACAGATCAATACATTAACACCGCCTACAACATTATACCTTTATAATGGAGAAGGATTTCATTTCGCTACTCTACCCAGACGATTTATCAAGTACTATTAAATAATAAAGAAAAATTGGTTGACATTTGTAAAACGGCATCAAATGCACACAATAATTATTATGACATCTTTACATAGATCGCTGCCAGCGATAAGTAATTTGTACTTAATTCTAAGCTGATTTTGTGTATTGTTTAATAAATTTTATTGTACAATAAAGAATATTCTATTATATATATAATGGAATAACATTCTAAAACAATGCCGCTTTCCGGGCCTGTCTTTATCTCCCCTATACATATAGTTTAAAAGTTAGAGGTAACTCCTTCTAATCTACACAACGGATTTTGAAGCGGTTTTCATCATGATTTATATAATTTTTCAAGGAAGGTTTATATATGCATACTAACTTTTTACTTTACTTTTTACTCGCGGCTTACTCTTTTGCTATAAACTCCAATTCATTTTTTATCTAAGTAAAATACAGCTACTGACTGGAATTCGACCCGCGGCGTAGCGGCGGGTAAAACTCTCGTATCATGTTATTATACATATAAGTGAAAACCAAATTGATGTATGTATTTAAGTTTAATAAATAACAATCACATGAATAAAAAAAAATGTATTTAAGTAATTGTCTCATTTAATACTTTATACAGTTATACTTTATATATTATTTATTATATTATTGCTTAGACTAGCCATTGTTTGCAAGTATTATTCAGAATAAATGTAACTGGCATCGTATTTACTTAATGGTTTTTAATATTGTGTACAAAATATTTTACTTACGAAATGTTATTGAATTCGTCCATTGGTAATGGATGTTCCGTAGATAAAATGATCCGTAGTAATCTGTGATAAAGTGTCTTAACTTACTGACGGAGAAAATACAGATCTTTACAATAATTTTGACGTTTTTGCACATGCCGTCATGCGCTCTCAACGTATTTCAAGTCACGTGATCAAAGGCTTTATTTTGAATTATTTCTTTCTTTTAAATATTTATTCATTTAAAACAAATTAACAATTTAGTCTGTTTTTTTTACAACGTTGAAAAGTTTTCTTGATGACAAATTGATTTTGTATATTTTGACAATAAGATCAATTATAGAAAACCAAATTATAATATTACTTTATTTTATCACGGTTAAGTAGCCTATTCCGATGCCGACGGTGAACACGGCGCATCAGCCAATACGTGTCGAGCCACGCACATTGAAGGATCCGCAAAGGTGATCAAAAGCCCACTGTTTTGTTATAATGGCTTCGAACGAAACCTTAAAAAGGGTTAAATTTTAAAAAGTTTTAAGATGTTTTTGTTAGTGAATTTTTGATATAAATCAATAAATGCTGAGGCCCTTAAGATTTGTTATGTAGTTGATAAGATATGGGATATTTTCTATTAAATTTTTTATGGTTCTGTAGTCAAATGACAAAAGCGAGTTGTCCCCTCCGTGGAACCTTTCATCAATGACATCATCCGCCGGGTTCTTGTCAGCGTCGGCGTACCCGCCGTATTAGAACCGAATGGCTTGGTATGCGACGATGGCAAGAGGCCGGATGGTATGTCACTTATTCCTTGGAAGATAGGACGGCCGCTTGTTTGGAATGCGGCATGTGTAGACACTCTAATCCCGTCACATCTTCCAATGACTGAGTTAGAGGCTGGCAACGCTGCTTCAAAAGCTAAATCTCTCAAACGGCGCAAATATGGAACCTTAGGAAGGGGTTACATATTGTACTTTATAACTTAGCTTATTTAAATAAGTTATTTTTATTGTAAAATGACAGTTAAATAGGTACACAATTGTATAGTCAAATAACACAAAACATTATATATATATATATATATATATATATATATATAATTATATATATATATATATAATTATATATATATATATATATATATATGTGTGTGTGTGTGTGTGTGTGTGTGTGTGTGTGTGTGTGTGTGTGTGTGTGTGTGTATATACTTAGTACATACATACATAACTTCACGCCAGTTCCCTTGCGGGGTAGGCACGAACAACAGAGCGCGATTCAAGCTTATTCTTACACACTTCACTTGCTTCTTTCACATTCATAGCTCTTGTCATGCACGCTCGTCTCTTCTTAAGGCTCCTGACATCACCTTCTGCTAGTAAACGATCAATTTGATCATGGAAGGTATGTCGTGGCCTTCGTCGACTTCTGCATCCATCCATATACTTAGTCTGGCCATAAATACTGTTACAATTAAAAAGAAACAATTATATTATATATTAATTTATATGATTGTTCTTTGTGTTTTCTCATTTTGGCGTCAATATATTGTACAACATTTTGCGATATTAAAATGGAGTGGGGCGATAAAGAAAACCGAGTTGCTGTGATAGCATTACACAAAGTAGGTATGGAGCTAAATGCAATTTTTAAAACTCTCCATACGCTTGGTATTAGTCAAATGTTTGTGTACCGGGCTATTAATAGGTACAATGAGACCTCCTGTGTTTGTGACAGAAAAAGAACTGGCCGTCCACGTAGTGTTCGTACGAAAAAGGTGGTCAAATCAGTAAGGGAAAGAATTCGAAGAAATCCTGTCCGAAAGCAAAAGATTTTATCTCGGGAGATGAAGATATCACCTAGAACCATGTCGCGTATTTTAAAAGATGACTTAGGACTTGCAGCCTATAAGAGACGCACTGGTCATTTCTTAACTCATAATTTAAAAAAAGAAAAGGGTGGTAAAATCCAAACAACTACTGAAGCGGTGCGCAAAGGGAGGTCACAGAAAAATTTTGTTTACGGAAGAGAAATTTTTTACAATTGAGCAACATTTAAACACACAAAATGACCGTATTTATGCTCAAAGCTCTAAGGAAGCTTCTCAATTAGTCGACAGAGTGCAACGTGGACATTATCCGTCTTCAGTGATGGTTTGGTGGGGTGTTATCTATGAAGGAGTGACTAAGCCATATTTTTGTGAAAAATGTATCAAAACATCGGCACAAGTGTATCAAGATACCATTCTTGAAAAGGTAGTTAAGCCCCTTAACAACACCATGTTCAATAACCAAGAATGGTCCTTCCAGCAAGACTCGGTGCCGGGTCATAAAGCTCGGTCCACGCAGTCTTGGTTGGAAACGAACGTTTCAGACTTCATCAGATCTGAAGACTGGCCGTCGTCTAGTTCCGGTCTTAATCGGCTGAAGTATGATTTATGGTCAGTTTCAGAGAGTACGGCTTGTCCTAAACGCCATGATAATTTGGAGTCCCTAAAACAATCCATACGATTGGCAGTGAAGAATCTTCCCATGGAAAGAGTGCGTGTTTCTATTGATAAGTGGCCTCAACATTTAAAGGACTGTACTGCAGTGCAGCCAATAGAGACCACTTCGAATAAGCTTTTATATTTTAATTTTTTTTATATTTATGTATTAAACTAACTTACTGTAAAGCTTATAAATGTTATTTGCAAGAGAAAAAAAAAATGTTACAATATCTATGGCAAGACTATAATTATAATAGGTTGGGGAAGAAGTCTTTTCGAATATAGTATATATGAACTTGTAATATGATCTCTTTGGCTATACCATTTGCATCTGGCTGGTTTTGGTATCATTAAAAAGTTTTAATTTTAAAGAAGACAATTCCAAATTAAAATTAACCAACCTTATATATATATATATGTGTGTGTGTGTGTGTGTGTGTGTGTGTGTGTGTGTATGTATATTACTAGCTGTACCCGGCAGACATTGTCCTGCTTTTAAGAAATAAAAATCTAGAACCCGATTGCAGCGCCATCTACCGGGACCAAATGTTAATCTAAACTATTCTGGAATCCACTTAAAGAAACAAAAACTTTCATCAAAATTGGGCCCACCGTTTAGGAGGAGCTTAGCGGCGCTACCTACTGGGTCCAATCGTGAATCTAAGCCATTTTCCAGGACGCACCAGAACACACACACAAAAAAATCACCTGAATTCTAGTACCCGATTGCAGCGCCACCTACCTCGTTCAAATTTGAATCTAAACCATCCTAGGACCCACTTGAATTTACAACAATAATTCACCAGCATCCTGGAATACGATTGCAGCGTCTCCTACCTGGTTCAAATCTGAACCTATACCATCCCGGGACCCACGTGAACACAACAATAATTCACCTGAATCCAGGAACCCAAGTACAGCACTATGTACCTTTTTTTTTTAACCAGGAGAAATCCGTTTGAGGACGAAGCCGCGACAGGCACAGAAGCCTGGGTGGATAATTCACGACCCATGTGTGGGATTCGCCAGATCGAGGGTGGCACTAGCGTGCCCAGTCAGAGCTGGTTCCACGCTATTGCCACTCCCCAGTTAGGGATACCCACTAAAACCCCTGACTATGGGTAGATGGGATTCCCAGCTCCGCGTGCCCTGGCAGGTGTGGGCCTCACGCACAGACCTCTTCCATTGCCGGGAGACTTCTTTTGTCCCCGGGCATCATATAGGTCTAGTCCGGGCGTTGGGCGGTTTGTAACGCGCCCCACGGGAAGAGAGATGAGCACGCGCGGAACACTCGCGCTCTCATCTCGACGGCATGTGCAGGAGAGTGAGAACCCTTATACCCCAAGGGGCCCCACCCCCGCCGCCCGCTTAGAAGATCGATATCCGCCCTCCGTCGTCGGTGCGTCCCCCTTTGGCGGGAGCGGAGCAAGGGGGCCCGCTCACCCTCCGCCTCCTCTTTCGCAAACATGACGTGAGCGTTATCTACCTGGTCCAATTGTGAATCTAAGCCATCCCGAGAGCTACTCAAACATACAAAACAACATTGGTCAAAATCCTGGAAACCCATTGCAGCCTCATCTGCCGGGACCAATTGTTAATCTAAACTATTCTCGAATCCACTTGAACACACAAAAAATTACATCAAAATCGGTTCAATCGTTGAGGATGAATTCAGGGACATACACACAAACAGAAGAATTTTATATATTATTATATTATTTTGGATCAAAAACCTCGCGGGTGTTCTCAGAACACTCTATTAAAGTTTCATTAGAATCTGATCAATGCTTTAGTTACACATTGAGGACAAACATACAAACATTGATTTTTACTTTTATAGATACCTACTAAGGCAAATGACCGGTCGGTAAGATATAGGAACCGGGCATAAGATGAGAAAGGTGTATTATGGGGGTCTTTGAAAGTTTTAGCCATGATTGAAAACTTGAAAGGAAGTAGACTAACGCGGCATGGTCTGACTGGCATGACAAAGACAGGGAAGGAATGAAAATCGTATGCCAAAAATAATATTAAACTGAAACGAATAAGCGTTACGGCCGTGGTGAAAGACGGCATATTTTAGAGTAGACTTGATGTTTTTTGGTTCCGGATCGAATTCAGTTTTTTAAAACTAAGTAGAAGTGAAATTTTTCAACGGACAAGTGGAAAAACGAATCACAACAAAATTTTAACTTGTTGTTTGTGTAACTAGATTTTCAAATTGAACAAGTACATTAACAATCTGCCCGTAAAACTTTGTTGCGATTCGTTTTTCCACTTATCCGCTGAAGTTGCACTTCTACTATGTGTCCCAACACACATTTCGATTTTTCGCAGATTTACTAAGTGGTGCATGCGTTCCGGCCAGGATCAAACCCGCGCCCCTTTCACTTTGGGACGCATGCGCTAGCCAACGCTACCACGACTTACTGGTATATGGACTATACTGTGATTATATTAGGAAAAGAAATATATTAATATTATAAAACAATATATATATTGAAATTACAAAAAACTTAAAGATATATCGAAAACATAGTGCTGTGAAAAAAAAACGACATAATATGTATTGCGCAAAAAAGGCGTCATATTATTTTCAAGAAGAATTCCACAGTGAGTCGACACTTTAATAAGTGGTACATGGGGTCATTCTTTTGTTCCTCCATTAAATACTTCCCGTGATGAACTTTAAATGAAATCGCCGACTTTATATTCCTGAAAGGTGGTAGGAGATCATTCCAGCAACAAGTTGCTGCAAATTTGAAACAACCCCTAAACGCAGTTGTCCTATGCTTAGACGTCACTAAAGGCTTAGTAACAACATTTGCACTGTATTCTTGTGTTCTACTTTGTCTCCAGTTCATTTTTTCATAAAAGTATGTTGGATTTTGTGTAGATATTATTCCAAACAATTGGGTAGATAGGTAAAGTATAGATAGTATAGTATATGATCCAAGTATAAAGTCCTCTAAAAAATAACTAAATACGCGTGTAACAATACCAAGTTTCACGTGAACTGTGATTTTTTTAAGTTTACCAAGGATGTCTAGTGGATTTTAAAAGAAAAATCTTTTGGTTATAATTCAATTATATTTATCAAATACCAACCCAAATGATGGGTTAATAACGGATAGTTAAGCTTCTTTTAATCAAATAATTGCTCTGTTAACTATCACAAGGTGTTAAAGCTCTTGCTTTCAAAATTATAGTCATTATTATTAAAGTTAATATCATAGGCTATGTTGATAAAATACGTCCATCATAACTAAAGTAACTTGATACTTGTACAATGTTTCATGTCATACTAAAATTCACTAGTAAGTATTGAAATTACTCTTGACCTAATATTGGAGGTGCTAAAGTTTAGACAAAGCGAAAGTAGCGCTTCTGTTATTTTCTACTTTATTTAGCCACCCTCTACTAAAATAATAAGACAGGTGGCAACTCATACCGTACATTAAAATAATATGCAAGTTTTTGGCGGGAACTGGAAGGAGATGTTGTGCTGTGCAGTTTTATTTTCTAAAAATGTGTAAAATAACTCTAAAATGAACAATAGTTGTAGGATATTGATAGTTTTTGAGTAGTAATTATGTGTTTTGTGAGAAATATTAACTGTATAGTCAAATGTGGCCTTTTAAGTTGTCACAAGAACTCCGTTGAATGGCACTAGCTGATTACCTACAGTTCAGCTGTGCTACACATAGGCTTAAGAAAATGAAGAAACTATATTGTAAACTAAGATCTGGCTTAAAAGCCTAGCTGCCAAGCCATAAACTTAAATAAAATAAATAAAAATGTGTAACTGGCTTAAATGCCTAGTTGCCAAGCCATCAATATTTAAAAATAATGAGTAAAATTGCTCTAAAATGAACAATAGTTGTAGAATATTAATAGTTTTTGAGTAGTAATTATGTGTTTTGTGAGAAATGTGAACTGTATTGTCAAATGTGACTTTTTGAGTTGTCACAAGAACTCCGTTGAATGGCACCAGCTGATAACCTACAGTTCATTTGTGCTACACATATTCTTAAGAAAATGAAGAAACTACATTGTAATCTAAGATCTGGCTTAAAGGCCTAGCTGCCAAGCCATAAACCTAAATAAAATAATATGAGAATGAGAGTGGCAACCTGGCAACTTAACTATGGTGGCAACATTCTGTGCTGCAACTTCACACGTACACGAAACATTTATTTAGATTTGGATTTTAAAATTTAAAATAAATTGCGTTACTAGGGGCTATTGTTATTTTTATAGGCGTTTATTTAAGTTATCTTTATTTTCGTTTTAATGTTGGGAACTAGACTATAATAAAATTAGTCAATTAGTAACTTCTTCTATGTTGTCGTTATAACTCTGGATTCTATTGGTCGTTAAGGTAAGATTTTTTACTTCTGTGCAGAATCTATTTAGCTGCTATGATTAGGCGTTCCGTCCTGCCACTCCTAACAGTAATAATGTCGTTTTACTAGTCATGTGAGTAAAGCGCTGTTACGTGTATAATCTTGACCTTAAAAACGTAATATTCAGTTTTACAAGCTGAATAACGAAAACGGAATTGCATGAATATTTTTAATGGTAATGTATTAATAATATCCACCTCGTTTCCAAATGATATATAAGGAATGTATTACATTTTTCAATTTAGACTTTGACACCTTTAAGCATGTGTGTGTGCATCGTAGTTATAGCGGCCGTGTATTTATAGCTACTACCGCGAATGTGTGCAGCGATTTCTCTTTGTATTGTTATACTCAAGCGCAGATTTCATTATTATGGCTTTGGTCTTTTTAAATTTTATAGATCATAAATTGATGTTAATGTAGGACTAGATTGAATTATACTAATTACATAGTGGCTAGTGAAGAGCCATGAACACAATCCTTATTGATGTCTTAACCTTCTTCTAATTTGGTAATTTTATTATTGTGAAAATATAGATGATTTTTATATTTTAAAACGCAAATGCCTTGCCTACGACCTTGGGTTTGGTGACAAGCAATGCGGCAGATAAAATGACAGTGGTTGGTCGCCTGGGTTGTTTTATGTATCTCAACACTTTTGTTTAAGTCACTTTCTTCTTTGTTGTTGCTCGCAGCAGAAAGCTCATGGCCAAGTTTTCAGGAAGGCTGCTCAGATATCCGATACATGAATTTTAAGTAATGTGTGGGTGGAATAGGTAGGGTGGAGGTATACTAACCTTTTTGTGCAGCCCTTGTGGTCTGTAGTTCTTGAAATATTAATTTTTGGTAAACTCACTTTTCATTAATATTATTGTGATGGGTGGTGAAGGGTTGGGACCCGTGACTAGAACAGTGAGTTGAGCTAGGTTAGCTTTAGAATGCTTTAACATTTTTTTATAAAGTGCATGAGCCGAGCAAGCATACCCCTAAAGTAGCCGGCGAGTACCAGAACTGACTGGTAACCATTTACTATTTATTTTATATAAACAAACAGTTGCAACAACTTAAATGTCTTATATGAAACATTTGTTTTAATCTTTAGCAGATAACTAGTACGATGTTCTTAGTGTGTCAATGAATCAATATATTAATGATAACAATTTTTATATACACTGCAGATCAAATCCAAATATTTTCAATGTGGCAAAAATATTAATGCAATTATAATAAAAAAAAAAATCAATTTATTATTTTGTCTCTATTTTTAAGATTTTTAGACTTTTGTAGTATGTGAATATGCTCTGTTGTTTTTATTTTTTGACCATTTACATTGTAATAAAACTATCTTTTAATCCCTGAAGATCTAGTGTCACTATGGTTATCCAATATGTATAATTATTGTTTTTTCTTATGCCTGTTAACCACCCATCTCAAGGTATAATACTAGTTGATGAGGGTATTCTCTAATTTTTCCTTCTTTGTCTTACTGTGGAGTTACACCTATTTGTAACTCCACAATAAGGCATCTAGAGATCTATATCTCCAGTCTTATGATAGAGAGAGATATATATATATATCTCATACTAATATACATACTATCATACTAATATATCCATATATATATATATATATATATATATATATATATATATATATATATATATATATATATAATTTAATTGATATAAATGTAAGCTAAATATCAAAAGTGACAAAAAAAATTGGAGCTGGTAGAATGTCATAGAACAAAAATACTTGATGTTTCATATGTGACAGGCGTGATGATGCTTCATCAGATTTAGATATGAATTTAACGCCTGATTTTGTTAGAGAAGTAGTTGTTTGTTTAACTAATCACTTTTTATTTACTTTCCTCATATTCAAAATAAAAAGCAGAGTTTTAACCTCGGGTGAAAGGCCTATTTACGCACTCGAACTATTAGCGCCCTCACTGTGCTCGGGCGCCAAACTATCTCCTGCCTAAATAGGTCACTTTCACATCTAGTGTAACAATCTAATATTTCTTAATTAACTAAACCCTGTTTTTATGAGTAATAAATTGGTTCAAAATATTATCAAACTGATTTAAAATTAAAATGCTATTGCTTACAATGTTGCTTCATATTGACAGCCTCTAAAATAATGGCTGTTGCGAATATTATAATAATTTGACCTACTACTTTGAAATATTGTTTGTAAAATAGACTATTTAACATTAATGAATTTTGTTGTATGTTTTGCAATTTGAAACCTTAGTGCTGAAGATTTTTATTAAAAAATGTAATTATAAATCATGTTAAATATTATATGTAATCAAATGTGTAAGCTCACTATAATGTGATCAATTTTAAAAATGTATTGGGTCATCAACTTTTTTGAAACTGTTATTTATACATTTTGGCTATATATCTTTGACAACTGTTGAATTTTTCAGTATTTTGAGGCTTTCCTTTATATCTAAGTTACAGAAGAACAAATTTTCTGTAAAAACCGTTATTTCGCATGGTGAAGAGAATACTGAAAACCTCTTATTACTAAAATTGCATTCAGTAAAGGTACATACTAGAAAAGCTATTTCCAATAATGTTATATATTCAGAACAAAAAACATAAACATAACAAAAAAGTCAAACAGAAGTAGCTGTTACACTTTTTGAAACATTCTTCATGCATTTATATAAGCACTAGAGTTTACCCCGCGGCGCAGCAGTTTCCTGCTTCTTGTTTAAAGAGCAGGCGTTAATACAGGCTACATTGTACAACATTTTAATATTAGTGCCATTTGCACCTGAAAAATTCACTTAATTTTATATCGCAAACTATCCGATCTCCTGGCATGAGTATATATGTCCATTTTCGGCATTAAAACTACATTTAAACAAAATTACAATAAAAACGATCCAGTATTCCCAGTGTTTTCCGAAAACTTAACAGCAAAACATATCCAGTTACTATCGCATTTTTATAGACGATGAATTTTTATATCTATGAACTTGAGAAATGATTGGTCTCATCCAAACTTTCATCCTCTATTACCAACAGTCCTAGTTTTATTTATCTATCCCTATCAATGAAAACTACAAAAATAACAAAAAGGACAAAAACAGCAAAAAGGACACAAAGTCAAAAAGGACAAAAAGAGCGAAATTGTCAAAAAGGACAAAAAGATCAAAATGGACAAAAAGGGCAAAAACAGCCAAAAGAGCAAAATGGACAAAAAGAACAAAAAAGAGCAAAAGAGCAAAAAGGACAAAAAAAGCAAAAAGAGCAAAATGGACAAAAAAGGACAAAAAGTTCAAAAAGAGCAAAAGAGCCAAATGGACAAAAAGATCAAAAAGGACAAAAAGAGTAAAACGGACCAAATAACCAAAATGATGAAAATGGCAAATAACAAAACCAACCAAAACCTGTCCCACTTTTGGGATAACCTTTACATAAATCTATCCCATTATCCGGGATGAAAAATATCCCTTGTCCACCCTCGGTATGAAAATTACATATATAACGATTTTCAGCCAAATCGGTCCAGTAGTTTTTCCGTAAAAGCATAACAAACAAACAGACAAATATATTTTTATCCCGGAAACTATCCTATTTTTCGGGATAAAAAGTATCCTATGTTCATCCTCGGCATCGAAAATATGTATATACTGAGTTTCAGCCAAATCTGTCCAGTAGTTTTTCCGTGAAAGCGGAACGGACAGACAGTTACTTTCGCATTTATAATATTAATAGGGATGTCGCAACATTTTTCTTAAACAATATAGTCTATGTAAGGAAATTTGGCAAGAAGGAGTATTCTACACATTATATGCTACTACACAATATTGCAGTTAAATCATAAAATAGTTTTGGGTACCCACCATACATAATTATAAATGAGGATCAGTTATAAAAATTCAATGCAATTACTTAATTTGAAGGGTGGGGTATAAAAAATGTTAGGCGGTAAAGAGTAAAAACATTTTCAACAAAAAATAGCTTTTTTGTTGAGCAATTGTTGAAATATTATTAAGTCAATTTTTTGCATTATACTTATACTGCTTTATTTAAACAATATTTAATGTTGATAAAGGACAAACTCAGACTAACCAGATTTAGTGATTAGTGAATATATTGTTAACATTGTTATATTTTAGAATTCAAGAAATAAAAAATTAGTTTGGACTTTAATTACATTTCATTGAAACAGTGTACAATTAAAATTCCTTGTATTAAAGACAATAGTCTTCATGGCTTTTGCAATGAACTAATATTTCACTAAATTTTACTATATATATATTCATTTCTCCCGGTTGTAGTACACATAGTAAATGAAGGATACATTTTTTTATGGAATATTAACATTTTCCAAAAAATACGCATACGTAGATTACGCAAGCGAAACCGCACGAAATATATAGTACGTTTATATTTCTAAAATGAGTTCTATTTCTATAGCAAGATTAACTATATAATTCTGATAACATTATCACGCAGTGTAATCAAATATTTGAACTAACATATAGATATGATATGAAAAATCTGTGTTTCTTGTAATGTTGAAAATTTGCATTTTGTTGCGAAAGTGATTTAGCTGATTTATTATGCTTTCATGGAGATTTTTATGCATGTGCTGTCGTTTATGTAAATCAAGTCACTAAGCGTTTATCTCTATCGACTTGAAAGAGAGGTCTAAATTTATTTAGGTGTTCATGAAGATTATATTCTAGTACTATCATTAATCACAGTTACATATATTTCACTTTACGACTAATAGATTATTTTCTTTGTTAGACTTGTGAAGCTATGATAATGAGTGGACTTCTAATGTGTCCGTTTGTTTCTAGATTACTGAAACAAAATGGCGGAGGCTCATTCTGCGGTCGCGTTCTCTTTCGCGATCACTCACGATGGGTGGGACGTAAATTTCGACAGGGAGGTGCTGTACTTGGTCTGGGAGTCAGGAATTCGGTCGTGGAAAAAGCGCCTGGCAAGATTCAGGGTAACGAATTATTTTTTATTCTTAGTTTGTATTAAAAAATACCAAAAGGTTCGGTATGGCTTAGGAAATTAACGCTCATGAAACTCACCTGTATATACACACATATACACTATAAAATTGGGAATAAAGTATAGTTACAATCACTGAATAAATAATATTATAATTTGATTCAAGGAGCATAAAAAACTCAAAAATTAATATGTCTACTATATTAAACATTTACATATTTATCTATTGTAATATATTGAATGCTTGTCATATATAATATTAATTATTATTTTTTATTAACATTATATATATATTTTTTTTTTTTATTGCATGATTTCAGCAGACAGGCAGACGGCCCACTTGATGGAAAGCGGTTACCATCGCCTATGGACATTTGCAACACCAAAGATGCTACAAATGCGCTGCTGCTCTCTTAAGGGAGACTGGAACCTGGTCACTAATGCCGGAACACAACACAAGATTGTTGTGGCGGCATACTCTTGACCAGGGGTGGTCGCCATCCAGTCGAGTAAATACCCTACCACCTAGCTGTGGGTTGTTTTGTCCCCTCTTACGACAGGCCGCCCGGCCGCAGGAAATTGTATTCTTACTCCGTTCCTGCACAGAGAAAAAAAATATATTGTAACATTTAAATAATTTCATATACACTTATATATTGGTATTTAGTAAATGCGCCTGGATTTAAGTATGTATTAAATTTATAAATGAGTGTAAGTATGTATATTTAAATTGTACAGTCCTATGTTTTTTCTGCTCCACCTATGTCGCCGGATTAGTTAAGAATTTATTTTAAGCTAGGTTGCCTGGCAGAGATCGCTTTTACACGAGGGTTGCTCATATTATTTTGTACACATTTTTTATTCAATCATATTAAACACTATTTAGTGATAACTATGTTATATGTGTAAACTGTAACCTTCAATAAACGAGCTTTCTATTTTTTTAAACATTAACGCGTACTAACAGACGTCTTGGATCCTCTTCAGTTTTATTATACTACTTGCGTTTCCCCCATGGCGTTCTTCGCGTCCACTTCGATCCTAATAGTCATAGGTACCGTGGTAGTTTCAGAGATAAAAATTCAAGAAGACAAGTACCTGTATATCAAAGTTCATGAAAATAGGTTTGTATGCAAAGGCAGGAAGAGAGCAATAGTATTAATATCCAAAATGATTTTCATGATTTCATTTTAGTATGTACATACATACATACATAACTTCACGCTAGTTCCCTTGCGGGGTAGGCACGAACAACAGAGCGCCATTTAGGCTTATTCTTACACACCTCACTTGCTTCTTTGACTTTCATAACTCTTGTCATGCACGCTCGTCTGTTCTTAATTTTAGTATGTGCTGTGGATTATACATTGTAATAAAGTCAAGAAGGTGTCATGTGAACTCTAATATTATTTTTTTAATTCTTATAGAACAGTGTTCACAATGGAGTATATCCTGGGCATTTGCAGTCCTTATACGTTTTATGGTCCTTACTAGTGGGAGCACATTTTATAGGGTTTAACATACCTTTTGGAATAGTACAAAAAACGCTTAATATTTTACCAGGGTGAGTTGTTATTTTTAATTGTTAGTTTCCATATAGTTTCGAATTTATTCACTCATATACCAAACTTTTGACTTACTTTTAATAATAATAATCAATTATTTCAAATAATTTGTTGTGTATAAATGATTCATAGTTGTTAGTAACTTACATAGAAACTTATGGCTAGAGGTAACAAAACCTATCCTATCCTTTTATCAGCCCTTGATCGCCTAATTAATTGCACGGCTCGATGGTATTCGTTTAAGGGGAAAGGTTGAATAACTGTCATATTTGTCCAAAGCTGATTGTCAGATTTGATACATTTGTTATCTCGATGTACTTCCTCAATTATAATGCACGGTTTGTCATTACATTTGCTTTCGCGTATTCGATTTGATCTTTGATTCAATCTCATATAATTGAAACGTGACGGAGATGTGTTAGCCATTTGGATGTGGCCTGCGAGGCTCCCGCCTGCCAGGGCATGCGGAGTTGGTACCGTTTTCCCGTAGCCCTGGCATAAGGCGCAGGTCGGAACACCCAGGGGGTTTAGTGGGTATCTCTAACTAAGAAGTGGCAATATTGTCCTCAATCGGTTTCCCCTGGGTTAAAAAAAAGATGTGTTAGTCACCAGCTACCATGCACATCCACATGACTTTTCCGAACAAGAAATGGCTGCGCAATATAATTTTTTTATACTGACCTTTGTAAAAATATTGTGTATATCTATATTTTACTACATGAAACAGATACAGTTACAATGTATTAAGTTCAGATTCTTAATTATTTTTAAATTTTAGGACCTCGACGATGTGGCAAGTGATAGCTTGCTTATTGGCAGCTCTTACAATGTGGCTTTCAGTCATATTCTTAATGCGGTACCTGCTTAAGTTATTGCTAATGTACAAGGTAATTAATTATGCAATATTTTTTACGTCTAATTTATGTAAGATATTTTAGTTCTGTCTTTCTATTGGAACTGACCACTGTATATTACAATACAATTGTGAACTTTAATGCAATGAAATAAGATCTAAAATAGTATACATTAGTTAATATACGCTGTTTTGAAAGTAGGTCTTGTAATTGCCCTTATTATACTTTTCCTCAATGGTCTTCGATGGACTTCAATGGTCTTCGAAACTTTGTTCCAACCAGGGGCCTGATTCTGCTATCTCGTCAAAATTGCCAGAGACTATCATCTTGGTATTCTGGTAAATCCAATGGCGTGTCCATGGCACATCACTCTTATCTTTATAAATATTTATAAGCAAAAACTTGCGAAATAAAAGTTTAAATGTTGGGAGCTTCCCAATTTTCATTTTGCGTAACGCTATTGCTGCTAATAGTAATACATTTTCTTTCTACCATTATTTCGCCGCAGCGATATCGAGAATGTATTGTGGATTTAGTAGAATACACATTTTTGATACAATCGTAACGGAATCGCACTTTGAATATCTTCGCAACGCCAAGATATTCAAATAACAGAACTGGGCCCCCGGTGTCCCAAAGACACCGCATTAGTTTTTATTATATTCTAATTACTTTAATTGAACTTTGCTTAATTTTGCCTATAGCTTCATTGTTGTTATTTTAATTTCGCTTAGTTTATTTTAAATGATTTAACGGAATACCAATTACAACAGCAACTTTCTTATTACTAAGATATATGTCATGGCTGTTCTGTACGTAATAGAGTAATGCAACTTATGCATCATTCATTACTCTTGGGTTATAAGGTGAAACTTGCTGACCTTTATGCTTCTTGTTAAATTACTAACTTGCAATACATACTAAATGTATTTTAGCACACTGAGAATGTTACTTACAAATCAGTTTGAAAATTAAGTTTTGATAATAATATAATCATCATCTCTGGATTAAATGCCCGTTGAGTTCGGAGCACCCACCTCTGAGCCCTCAAAAGACTTGGCTTGCTTAGTTTTCCTTTTTCACTTCGCACTTTTTTCGATTTGCCTCATTGCCGGTCCATTGACACGCATAACAACCCTACCAAACCGTCAAATCTGCATTTCTTGTACAGTAAGTAGCAACTGTTTTTAGCAAGGCCTGTCGGAGGCGGCATAGCCATTTTGTTTCACTAATCGGTATCCATAAAGCGTAGCGAGACCAGTTTTGCCGACTCTCTTATAATTTCACGTGCTATGTCAGGGACATGAAGGGTTCTCTATTGCAGGAATTGCTGACGCGTCCTTCTCGCCAGTTTCGGGCAAAATAGGCAACTTTTCACTGCCAAATTCATAGATTTTTTTACGCATTTCAGCTTAACTGGCATTTTGGGGTGCTCATTTTTTGTTTTCTAATATATTAATAGATATATTCCTACTCGCACAATTACTGCAACCTGCATATTATATGTCTGTGGAGGTTATTTTATATCACACAAATAGTGTCTTCTCTTGTGTGTCCCAATAATTATCACCCAATTTGACACTGATTTCCATAGGATCTAAAGGTAGTAATTAATACGCTTTTATTAGCTTTATACGTATGTTAGTATGTAACGGAATCTTTCAAGTTAAATTTGATCGACTTCCCGGTTTCCGATTGAGCTGAAATTTTGCACGTATGTGTATATCGCGTTACAATGCAATGATATGGTACCATGGAGCTGATCTGATGATGGAGTCGGAAGGTGGCCATAGGAACTCCTGTACTAAAGATAGACCCGTCGTGTTTGGGCTCGTTTTACTTGTCTTGGCTAGCACTCTGCTGATACATGATATGCAGGATCTCAAAAGCTTGTATTTAAAAACCTTTTTAAAAATGCTTATTTTTACATAACGTTCCATTTTATCATAAGAGTGTATTTAATTCTTTTTTCAAAGTTTCCACGGAGAAGGGAATTAAATCACTAAAAAATGAAAAATGAAAAATAAAAAATAATAGTTAAAAAAATAATAATAAAATACGCTTTTATAGAAAATCGAACTAAAAAATTTAAAATAAATTTTAATAAATTTGAATTAAAAATAGTGTAAGAAAAAATGATTTTATTGTAAAAAAAAGCGTGGGGTGCATGGTATCAATAGTTATAAATATTTTATGAACAGATATGACTAGAAGGGTTATTTTGATAATATCCTGAAAAGCAACCCACGCTTTTTTTACAATAAAATCATTTTTTCTTACACTATTTTTTATTCATATTTATTTTCTATTTTTTAGTTGGATTTTCTATAAAAGCGTCTTTTTTAGTTTTTTTTTTAACTAATATTTTTTATTTTGAAATATAAAACGTGAGTTGTATTTATAATTTTAGGGATGGATGTATGAATCTCGCGCTCCAGGAGCCAGAGTGTCATTAAAAACGAAATTGTGGGTGAGCGTCGTCCGTGTATTATCTGGTTGGAACAAACCAAAGTTATACAGTTTTCAAGGCTCTTTGCCGAGACTACCGCTGCCCTCTGTCAAGAATACAATGAAACGGGTAAAGTCATTTTAAAATAATTTTATCAGGGTTATCTATAATATGCTCTTTAACTACCATCAGTCTCAAATACAAATCGTATAATTATTGTATAGTGTTTGTGTTCCTATACTAATTAGTACACTTTCCTAAAAGTTAAAGGATACAATATTTTCAAACTTGTTCAGTGCTGTTAAAAGTTTACACTTTATTATTTTCGGCTTCTTTTGTAGTTTGTCGTAAAGTTGCAGTTTTATATCTTATATACTTTTTAACAAAAATATAACAATCTTCAGCATAATTCATATAAGGTTTTCAAAAGAAGTCTAATTAGAATAGAATATCTTTTATTTATATTTAGTATTCGTAAAGTTGTTTCTAGTGCTCTAAATATATCTGGAGATCTACACTCTTTATAAACTGTTGTTATAAATACTGATATATCTTTCCAGTACCTGATTAGTGTTCGGCCTTTGTTAGATGATAATAATTATACAAGAGTAGAGAAACTAGCAAAAGAGTTCGAAGAAACAATAGCTGTTAAGCTCCAAAGATATCTCATATTGAAGTCATGGTAATTATATTTTAACTTTATTATGTGTTTGCACAACGCTTTTGTGTGATTGTTACTCAAATTATTTTTATATGATACCAGTTAAAAGGTCGGAATATCCCGATGTTATGTCAGCTCTGCTCAGGAGCGCACAATACGACAGACGATTTTATTTTTGGACTGCCACATAGAAATTGTAAGCGTGCTCTAAGTATTAGTAATGTGTAGTAACTTATGTAATGATATACATTCTGTCAAAAAGTATCGGGAATAGATGATTTGTTTATGGTTCCAAATTCAATATTTTGTTTATTTTTCTGTTGTTAGATTGGCACAATTGTTTTTAATTTTGGTGCGGAGTTTAAGTTGCATCGGTTATTTAGATTAAATATAGTTCTGATTTCGATAGATCATATCTAGTGTGTATTGCGAATTTCATAATAGACAAAATCACCGAACAGTTTGTTTTAAATTTTGCATCGCCAACGGAATTTCGAGTTCAGAGACACTGAAAATGTTATAGAAGGCTTACGGTGAATCGACTTTATCAAAAACATGTGCTTATGAATGGTACAAAGTGTTCAAAAGCGGTCGAGATGTGCTGGAAGATTTTCCTCGCCGTGGTAGGCTATCAGCATCTTTAACTGAAGTTAACAGCGCAACAAAGGAAGGAAATAGTAACTGACAAATCGTCATTCAAGTTTGAGAGAAATAGCCCCTGAACTTTCTGTGTCTCACGAGTCGATCCGTATTATTTTAAATAATCACTTGGGTATGTAACATGTTCCCACAGATACCTGAATTTTCTCCAAAAACTCAATCGCATAAGAGTCGCTAAGGACATGCATAAAACGAGTCAATTCTGACCCAACATTCATGAAACGCATCGTTACTGGTGACGAGGCGTGGACTTACTAGTTTGCCATGCAAACTAGTCAACAAGCTTCGGAGTGGCGCCTTCCAACTGAACCGAAACCGAAAAAAACGCGCTAAAGTCGATCAAAAGTCAAAGTCATATTGACTGTTTTCTTTGACTATCGCGGTGTTGTGCACTCGGAATTCTTACCGGAAGGTCTAACGGTAAATAAAGTATATTATTTGAGCGTTATGCTGCGTTTAAGAGAGCAAATTCGACAAAAAAGGCCAGATTTGTGGAAATAATTTTTTTGCATATTGCACCACGATATTGCTCTTTCACACAAAGCCATCATTATGAACGATTTTTTGACCAAAAACTCAACAAATTCTATCGAGCAACCACCTTATTCACCAGATATGGCTCCAGCCGACTTCTTTCTTTTCTTAAACTCAAATTACCACTTCGTGGCATCCGTTTTCGTTCAGACATAAAGGAGAATTTGCGACGAGAACTAAACTCAATTCCGGAAAAAGCGTTTAAAAAAATGTGTTGATGGCTTGATTATTCTTTGGCGTAAGTGTATCGTTTCTGAAGGAGCATACTTTGAAAATGTTAAATAAAGAACGAATAACTTAGATCTTGTGTATTATTGGCCTTTACCCGGTACTTTTTTGACAGAGTATTAAGTAGAATAAATATAAGATCAACCATAAGAAAACTGGGAGATAGTAGAATTGTATACCCATTTAATTAGCATTAGCATGACAACGACATACTATTAGTAACCCTGATATATATGTATGTATATATATCATAGTGTTATAAGTTTTCGTCTACGTTCTAAAGTTTATAACTCGATTTCGTTCTAATCGATATTCGATCTCTAGTGCAAGAAAAGTGTAAGAAGTTTGCAAAAAAGAATATCGTTTAGTCCTCACATTGCTTTTTTACAGTGCAGACATTGAACTGAATTGGATTTCACGATAATCGTGAAAGTTATCTATGATATAAGGTTCAAATCAGGCCGTATCTATACATTAAAGTTCGTAAAAAAAAACAACTGGAATACTCTATATAAACGATGGAGAACACGATGTAATTTTTTTAGGTTTCTTGTCTGTTTCTTCGGGATTCATGTAAAAACTACGGGGCCGATTTCAATGCTGTTTTCGCTGATCAACAGCAAATTCTTAGACTTAAAATCTGCGCTACTTTTTATACCGTGAATCCCGCGGGAGTTTTTTGTAGTTGTTCGGGTGTCATAAAAATGAGCATATTCCAACACCGTATTCACTAAAATGTTAGCTTACATTCTTTTTAAATGCTGCGATACTTTGCGTCCCGGGAATTTCAGGTCAAATTTGGACGAATTCGCGGGCAGATCTTAGTGTACGTACATATATATATATATATATATATATATATATATATATATATATATATATACACTGACCTATATTTATATGTACCTTTGATAACAATCATAAATATTTTTTGTTTAAATAAACACTTGAAAGTTTACATGAGCGATTGTGCTTTAGAATATAAAATTCATATTAAGTGAAAAATAGCTCGGATCGGTGATACTCGTTCGGTCCTGCAGGTGGTCGAGCAATTATGTTTCTGATTGGTGGGAGGAGTACGTCTACCTCCGTGGTCGTTCCCCTCTCATGGTCAATTCCAACTTCTATGGAACCGACGCTATCCTGCTAAGACCAACTAAAATACAATCAGCTCGTGCCGGTGTTATTATTCACATGTGCCTTAAATTTAGAAGACTTATTGACAGACAAGAATTGGAACCAGTAAGTGATCTTTTAAAATGTTTTCAGCTTACCTTAATACATCACAAAATCGATTATATTATGTAGATAAATATTCCTTATGCCACATGAAATTTTAAAAATGCTTTCGTTATCAACGTTACCTATTTTGAAAGACGAATGCCCTCTGGTATTGCTGATACAATGTTAATATCTAAATAGCATCGATAATAAGCAAATAACAGATTCGGTACCTACTTAAACACATAGGTCCACAGAAGTACATATAACTGTACTGATATAATTTTAAAGACGCCATATCAGAGTCTGGTTGAAATTTAAACCGTGACTATAGTACTACACCTGTACAAATTCTGACATTCTTATCTAAGCGTCTCCACCTTACCCTTAAAAATGAACATTTAAAGAAATCTTAAAAGTTTGAGTCAGCACCCTAACCTATGGTATAATCATGTGATTATCACATGTATTAAATACCGTTTAAAAATCCCTTTTACATTAATTATGTCAACCGATCAGTGTCTCATCGTTCGACTCGAGATTCCACAATGCCGTAGACAAGACTGTATAATACACAGGTCATGTTTCACCAAAACAGTTTTGCAAGTTTTACACATTGTCAATCTCATTATGCACTTTTCCGTATGGTACTTGTTTTTTTTGTTAAAGAACTACTTAAAGTATGCATGCTTTGCACTAAAATTCGATCATACATCATGGATTGAAACATAGGTGCGTTTGTCACGAACCCACCACGGGTTTATACAGTTAACAATCTTTATCCAGATAATGCTTCACAATATGGTCCCTTTATGTTCATGGCAATATGAAAGATTGTTCAATACTGTAAGAGTGCCAGGCGTCGAAACTGACAAAATTGTACATTACCAAGATGCAACACATATCACAGTTTATCACAAAGGAAGATATTTTAAAGTAATGGTCTACTCTAGGGGACGACTTCTCAATCCTGCAGAGATACAAATGTGAGTGTTTTATTTCTATTTACAAACCATATTTTTTATATTATACGACTGTCCACATTGTACGATTGACACTTGACATCTTTGTCTTCTGCGATCACGGCTACTGAAGAGTGGCCGAAACATCGGAATGAAAATAAAATATCGCGCTTAAAAACGTTAAAACATAGTTTTATTATGTGTAGGTACTAGTCGATAAAACTAAAGAAAATACGGTTTATTACTATCAAATTATTAATTAACCATAATTATAATAACTACAAACTATGATTCATGAAGATTTGTCCTTGTAAAATCGAAAGTAGTTCAGCAGACGTGTTTTGAAATAATAATCCACATCGCGTCGGGCTAGACGTGTGTCCTACTTTTTAATTCGCTCGACAAGCACATTAAGGTTATCGCGATTCGTAATATGTAATTTACTTGCGTCGTTACTGTATTTATATTCTGTTTATGAAATGTGATTAAGGAAGTACTATTGACTATGTGATGAATATTTTATGTTTATCAAATATACAACATTTTTTTATATATTACAAATCAAAACACTTAATTTAGAAATCTACGTGTCTATCAGCAAATTTGATGCATATCTTATCTTTCATCCATAGTCATTGTTATACCTACATATTATAGTTTGTTTGTTCTCTCTTCACAACTTTGGATATTGAGATTAAAATATTTAATGAAATTTTGTATGTACATTATTAAGAGCTTGGAGAAAAACAGGATAATTTTATCGTGATAAAATATGGCATCTGCTGTGAAATATGGTCCCGAATATTACACAAGTGATGCCACTTGAAAAACTCTAGCATAGTTATTATTAATAACTAACTTGTTTAATGCTCCTTTTGGATTCTCTGAGTCTAAAGCTGATATACATTAAAAATTAAAATGAAAATATTTATTTCGAAATCGAATCTTACAGATTACTTACTGAAAGTCATGAGTCTACCACCGCTTCTAAAGCAATTTAGTTACTGTTAAAAGAAAAGGGGCGGCGCAACAAACTCCCCAGCAACATGTCTTTATTTCAATTTATACACGATTTAACAAAGTAATTTATATGAATTATTACTGTAAAAGCTTGGTGGCGATCGCATTATACCCATTCGGTGCGGTCATCTAAAAAATAATTCATCGTATTTTTTAAATTTGTCAGGAATAATGCGCGGTCTTATCATTTTAGAGCGATCCCTTCCAGACAATCCGGGCTATATATTTTATAAACGGAATCACAAGTTTATGACGCTAGTGTGCACATTAAATACATCCATATATAAATATTACACAATACATATAACTAAAATAGATAAACAATAACACATGTTAATATTATATACTAATGTACATAATAATAATATATACCTATATCCTAATAAGTAAATTTACATGCAGTTAGGTATAAAAATTCAATATTTATTATAGTGTGAAAATGGGGAGTGACTGTTCAACGTTTTCGAGCCTGCCCCGCAAGGAAACTGGCGTGAAGTTTTGTATGTATGTATGTACGTACGTTTTCGAGCAATGAATTCCACAGCGGGACAGCCTGCATAGCGAAGGATTCCACCTTCATTCCACCCCTTCTCCCAATTAATAATATATAAATAATATTGGTCCAGCTACTGATTTTAAATTCGTAGGAAGCCAGTGCTGACTACTAGAGTCGTGTAAATTGATTTGAAATCAGTACAGTTCTACCAAGTCTGACTGACTTCGACTTTCCTGATTGAATATTTGGATATCAGTCCACACCCCAAGTCAGTAACTGGTTCAAAGTAAATCAGCCTTTAGCCTTTCTAAGCCAATGGAGATTACGATTCCTTACAGATAATATGTATTGCTTTAAAAATACTTCATTTTATTGTCCTTCTAATATTAAAACCTGACATGGACAGTAATCGTTTGGGCGTTAATGACTTGTGCTACTGAACTCGGTGCCGTGTTCGAATCCTAGTATAGTAAATTTCGCTAAGGAACTTTCTATTGATTTGTTCCAGTTTACATAGTATAGCTTCTTATAATGTACCTAACATGTTTATATTATTTACATATTTGTGTGCTAATTTCAGTCAAATTCAACAAATTTTGGATGATAAATCAGAGCCTTTGGTTGGCGAAGAACGCATTGCTGCATTGACGGCTGGAGAAAGAACCCACTGGGCCCATATTAGGCAGACCATGTTCAATCGTGGCCACAATAGGACCTCTCTGCATTGTATCGAACGCGCTGCTTTCAATGTTTGTCTTGGTATGGTTTGCTTTATATCTTCATTAACTATAAAATTAATTCATTTACAAAAACACATAAATTAACAATAAAGCCTGTTTTAAATTTTTACTGGTTAACTAGGAAGCTTGTGAATCTGGCGAGTTTTTGACAGATATTTTCTTGTTAAGTAATAAGTTATCGATTAACCCCCGGTTTCTATATTTTACCGACAATTGCCTGTAATAGTAACTGATTGATTTTGAAGCTACCAACAACCGATGGTTGAGAAGGCTATACGAGCGTTTCACAAGCTCATTGTCAGTTAGAAATACTGTCGGTTATCAGTTACCAATTCCCTCCCAAGCATTTTGCTAACGCAACATAGTTGTAATAGCACCACGCAACGTAATTCAATGGATTGACTTGACGTATAGCTACAAAATAAATATATTTTTAAAAGAAGTGACCTTACTTATATACCAAGTTTCAGCCAAATCGGTCCAATAGTTTCCGTGAAAGCATTACAAGCAAACAGAAAAGTATACTTTTGTCCCCGAAACTATTCCATTTTTCGGGATAAAAGGTATTCTACGTTCAACCTCGGCATCAAATATAGAGTTTCGGCCAAATCGGTCCTGTAGTTTTTCCGTGAAAGGGTAACAGGCAAGCAGACAAAGTTACTTTCGCATTTATAATATTAATAGGGAGGAATAGTGAATCAATACTGGAATCGGAATTAGAACAGTAACTGTTAAAGGCAGAAATAGCAAATTTGAAAAATATAAATAAGAATTAATTCCAAGTTAAAAGAAGTAAAAAATTAGAGTTTAATTTAATTTAAAATCACCTATTTATAATTACAAATAAACTGGCAACCTCGACAAACAAACGAAACTGGCCGAAATCGGGTGGTAATAAAATTCTTACGAATAGTAGTGTTGACAAAACACTTCATCTGTCGTTTCCATACAAAAAGTCTACCGATCGGTTAGAAAATCCTTCCCGTCGGTAGTTGGTACTTTCATGAGCAACTAGCTACGAACAGTTCATTATAGAAACATCAGTAGAGTTACCAGGCGGTAATATTCTAACCGTCGGTATCAAAAACTAATCGTTTTTGTAATATTGAATCCGGGCATAAACCTTACTGATGGTGAAGAAAAAAATTTAAGGAAACCTGCAAATCCAGATTACCGTTAATAAGTGTGCTATGGTTTTCTATAAGGGAAATGCTCAAGACCGTGCGAGTTATATAAAGAGATCAAAAAGAAGGATAGACTCGATCTCCGAAATGATACATCCGGACCTAACCAGGATTTGACACTAGAATAATGATGATTTAATTAAAATGTTTTTAATTCGAAGACAAATAGAGAGTTTTAACACCTAATCAGACTTACCAATAGCGCTATAGCGCTTTTACAGTTTATGAGCACGGGAGCACTTGTGGCTGCTTAAAGTTTGTCTCCTCATTATGGCACTCAAACTACCAGGTAGATCTTACCTGGATAAAAATAATAGGTAAGTTTTTTGAGGTGTTAAAACTTTCCATTATTGTTTTTCAGTGAAAATTGAATAACAGATTTTATAATGAATTTAATTTTGCTGGGTTACCATTTAATAGATGTGTATTTTATTTAAGACGACGTTGAGTACGGTTTTGACGAGAGTGATCACACTAAGTTGGATTACTTTGGGCGCCTACTACTACATGGCAAGGGTCACGATCGATGGTTCGACAAATCATTTAATCTTTGCTTCAGCACTAATGGCTACGTAAGTAATGCATTTTTGTTTGTTTCGACATTTGCATAAAATCTTGTAATTTAGAATAAATCTTATTTTCGTATTCTTGAATAAATGTTGCATTTATAAAGTTTTAAAACTGGTGCAATTGTTACACTATATTTCATATTTAAAGTATGACAGTAAGGAATCATCTCTGTATATGAAGAAGTGTCCATCGAAATGCATTAAACGCCACATTAGCATCACGGTGATTTTTAAGGAAAGGGCTAAAAGTTATTAGCATTGTATTATAAAGTAATATTTTACTTGTATAAAATTAAATATTAAAAATTCACTAAGCATATTATTCAAAGTTCACAAAATTAAATCATTCGTCACGTTTTCACATATCAATATTTTTTTGAGGTTACTTAATATATTATTTTATATTAGGTCTTTACATATGAAGCTGGCGTTTTGTCATACTGGCCACTTTGATCACCAATATCTCCTCTTTGGTTAAGAATTCCAATTTCAAATTTATACAGCTATTTACTTATGCTTTTGTGGTTTGAAAACCGTAATTCATTTGTTTTTTCCTCTTTTGGTTTTTTCTTTGCGCCACTCAGTTTACAAAATGGAAAACTTGAAATATCGCATTATTTACGAGTACGAGTTCCATCGTGGCACCAGTGCTGCCGAAACGGCTCGAAGGATTAATTATGTGTATGGCGGCGGTGTCGCAAAAGAAAACACAGTGCGTTTTTGATTCCAACGTTTTCGTTCTGGAAATTTCGACCTGCACAATAAGCCCCGTGGACGGCCGGAGACCGAAGTTGATAATGCAGAATTGAAGGCTATTGTGGAAGCAGATCCATCGCAAACCACGTCCGAGATAGCTGCAGGCTGCGGTGTTAGTGATAAAACTGTTTTAATCCACTTGAAGCAAATTGGGAAGGTGAAAAAGCTTGAAAGGTGGGTACCTCATGAATTGAGTGCAGCAAACCGACAAACGCGCGTCGACTGCTGCGTTACATTACTCAACCGACACAATAATGAAGGGATTTTAAATCAAATCATTATCTGTGATGAAAAGTGGATCCTGTACGATAATCGGAAACGCTCATCACAATGGCTGAATCCAGGCGAAACAGCCAAATCCTACACCAAGCGAAAATTGGCTCAAAAAAAATTACTTGTGAGCGTTTGGTGGACGGTGCCGGTGTCATTCACTACAGCTTTCCTAAATTTGGCCAGACGATTACGGCGGATGTCTATTGTCAGCAATTGCAAACCATCATGGAAAAGCTAGCTGCTAAACAACCGAGGCTGGTCAATCGCTCTAGGCCACTGCTGCTTCAGGACAACGCTAGACCACACACTGCACAACAGACGGCTACCAAATTAGAGGAGCTTCAATTGGAATATCGTAAGACATCCATCGTACTCCCCGGACCTTGCTCCCACAGATTACCATTTTTTTCGAAGTTTGGATAACTTCTTGCAAGGGAAAAAATTCAACTCCGATGGGTCAGTCCAAAGCGCCTTTAAAGATTGGTCCGTCCCGTCCAAATGGTTTTTTTAGTAAAGGAACCAATGAACTACCTATGAGATGGCAGAAATGCATAGATAGCAATGGTACATACTCTGATTAAATAAATATATTATATTTAAAAACAATCGACTTTATGTTCCTCCCTTACAAAACGCCAATTTCATATCTAAAGATCTAATATTACGTAAATATTTGACTTTTTAATAGTGTACTATCACCAACGACTGTAGTTACTAAAAATATTAAATTTTCTAACTCGGCATACTTCAATCCGTTAACAACTGACTACATTCATACTACACCAATTACCTACGCTAGCGCCATTTCGGAGGGTTTTTGAATTATTATTTACTGTTTATAGCTGGACAATTTCAACTTTCCACCCATATGAGACGGTTCTCCTTACTTCAAATTATGGAGGGTAGATAGAGACCCTCTGTAATTTGAAGTTTAAAAAAAATATGATATCTAACCTAAGCGCGTACTTCTTTAGTTTGAGATTGTATATGTTGATTTTCGCCTGACGGTTTTAAATAATGACTTCCGGAAGAACCTAAAAAAGAGTCGTGCATGTAATAAGTATAAAGTAAGGGACAAGTTAAGGTAATAAGTACACTAGCCATGATGCCTCAGTTTCATTGTAATGTCACAGGTTCTAAACCTGGCAGAAAGATGCCGTAATTAACTATGAAGAATTTTTCACACTGACACGAGTCCACGGTATTTGTGAAACCCCTCTGTCTGTCTTAGTTTAAGTATCAAGGATACGCTGTCCATCCCCTTGATTTCTGCTGACACTATAAGACAAAAATATTAAAAAAAATGGCTCCATTTATTGGCGATGTAAAAAGTTTGTTTGGACGAACTTACACATAAAGCTTTATTCACATTTTTGTTAATTAAGACGCGAGTTAACTTGCAAAACTAGCGAATTTAGTCCTTATAGGTGTTTAAATGAAAGTTGGCCAGTTAAGTGGTAAGTTGACAGTTAAGTAGAAGAATTTTGGAAACACATTATCTCGACTCGACTGCGTGTCTCCCTCACTCCTTCAAATAAAGAATGGACGGGCGATTTTAGTATGGTGCATAACCTCACCTGGTTTACATTTGCATTGGTAAAGAAGTATATGTCACCCAAAGAAAAATTGATACTTAGGCTTAACACGTTTGTACACAACTTGCTACTTACACGCCAGTTTATAAACTGAACTAGCTTCTTAACTAATGGTATGTAAATCAAGCGTAACAGAAAATATAAAGGTTATATTTTTCAACTTACAGGTTGGGTTCAATGCAGAACACACTTGGTAAGATTTGACACTTATTTCGTTTTGATTTTATCTATATTAATTCGGTGTCTGTCTTTTCTTATGTATATCAGAAGTAATAATTGAATGTAAATAAATGACGTAAAGACTATCTGTATCAGTTGTTACCAGATTTACGTGAGGTCGTATTGAGGTCACAGTTTTATTTGAAAATCATTTTAAATGTTTATTTATGCCACGTTACTACATCTTAATATACATCCACTTGGCTTATTACAAGTTAAATTTGACTTAAACTCCTTACAAGTAATGGCGACATTTTACCAAGTGGTCAGGCAAAAGATTGGTTAGTAAAATAATATAGAAAACCGGCATTAGTGATGTTTAGACAACGAAAAAAGTCGGCATAACAGACAGCAACTGTTAATAATAAATAATAGTAATTGTTATATGATAATATATCCATTGGTACTTAGTTAACTAATATTGGATATAAATCTATACAAAAATAGATATTTTGCAAGCTATTCGCAACATTTCTTAGAAATAGGTTGAATTGGACACCTAATTTTAATTGTATTAAAAAAAATCTGTACCCTTTCCAAGCATTTATTTTACTTTTGACAGCTCGCTGATGGATCAATTGCAGCGCGTTCCATTAGAGATCACAATGGAACGCGCACCACGTTCACGACCGCGATTTTTCCCTTTCCACTTGCTTGTGAGCGTTACAATGGTAAACTCAAGTGGAACGGTTATTCGACCTACCTCTTGACATAGGTCGTTGTGAGCGTTGCCTAATCAAAAATTATGACGTCATTAGGGACGTTTTCACCACAACCATAACAGGTGGAACGCGCTGTTAGTAAATGTCCTAATGCGTTTAGACTCCATTTGTCATAAAAATTGACTTCGTTTATAAATTAGTTTTACTCAATTTAACTTGTCTGTATATTTTTTTTGCTAAAATATTATATCGTGTAATAAATATATTTCAATGAACATATTTTACACTTATGAAATAAACCGTTCTTGTAATAAAGTAGCACTTTTTATTTTCAATCGATTACTTGCGATTTATTTACATATAGTGTCAATGGTTTAATAGTCTGCGTTACGTGACTCACGGAATATCACTATTATGTCACCCACAATAATAAAGTACGAAAATTATGTCATGTGAGCTTTACTGTCAAGAAATATGTAACTTGATAGACGTGCAAATGTCAAAAGTAAAATAAACGTTTGGAAACAGTATATTGATAATAGCGTTTATTTTTTATAGGGCTGACGCACCTGTGATGGGACACCTTTGGGAATATGTCATATGGTCAGAATTAGAATATGGGTATGTCACTGTTATTATTATTTCACAGATATTAATAATATAACACATATATAGTCGTGGAATGAAAATGTTCGTCACCTTACAGACAACTTTTGCTTGCACGAATACAAGAAACAACACTGCCAACATTTTAATAAATGTTACGTTTATAAAATACAGAAATGTGAAAAAAGAAAATTGCAATATTGACGATAACAGACACAGGGATAAACAATAAGAAACAAAGGGGATATAATAACATTCTTCAAAATATTAAAACCAATAAACAGATTTTACATGTCTAAACAGTCTTCTTAGACGAGATAGAAAATCAAACAAGTTTAATCTCAGTAATTTTAACGTTTATTGTCAAATAGGTGAACATAATTTCCTATGTAACAGTCTGTTCTATGACTTGAATGAATCAATTTGAATTCTGCCGGACATTTTCATACCACAACTGTACATGAAAACAGACACATGTTATTATTATTTTTAACATTTGCTTATAAAACATTGAAAGTAATTACAACTACATGGGTCGCAGATAGCATAACTATTAAACAGGTTAGAACACCAACTTTCCTTTCATTCAACATTCTTTAAGATACTTTTTGAAGATTAACTTTTTTTTTTTTCTATTTTATCTTTTTAGGTATGCCCCTGATGGCAATGCCGTTGGTACAGTAATCACACCGCCGCCTCAACCGATTCGTTTACAATGGGAGTTGAACAAGGAAGAATTATTGAAAAGCATTGACATGTCTTATAATGTGGCACAAAAGCTTCTCAACGATGTAGATCTTAGAATATTGATGTACACCAAATATGGAAAAGGTTAGTTTATATATATATAATAAAGGCTATAAAATGTTTTCTTGTTGAGAGAAGTTTCCGATCCAATCTACAGTTTCATGTTACATTAACTGCAGATATCAACCAGCATATTGATTTCATATTGTCTTGTTGTTGATCTCTTTGAAGAGGTTGATGTATCTTGCATCGCTTGTGTTTGAAACCATAATGCAAAATCAATTTGGCTCACTGGTTTTACTGAGTGAGCGAGAGATACTAAGTAAAAGATTTTTTTCATTTAGACTTCTGCGTGTTGACGAAATTGTCACTATATGTTTAGAAATGTGTGTCCTACACAAGTAAGTGTGCACGTAATGTCTATATAATATGTTTGTATACACTATTTTGTGTAAACTGTTACATAATTATGACATGTTGCAACACAAATACATTTTTGAATGAGATTTTGAGTTTATTGTGTGTTCGTATATAGGTTTCATGAAGAAATGTCGTGTGTCGCCGGATGCCTACATTCAACTAATCCTGCAACTGTCGTACTACCGGGATGCAGGTCGATTCTGTCTCACGTATGAGGCGTCCATGACGCGGCTGTTCAGGGAGGGGCGCACAGAGACTGTAAGGCCGTGCACCGTTGAGAGTGCCGCATGGGTCAAGGCCATGGAAGATCCAAATGCTACCGTAAGTTACATCAAATAGCATACTTTAATAACACTTCTTTGAATGTTCTACAAGTTATAGATCTTCACTCACTCAAATTAACAATTAATTGTTATGTATTATTAATTGGCTTTTATTGAAAATTGCGATGAAAATAACTTTGTTCGAGCACTTACAAAACAGCTAGAGATATAATAAGACAAAATCGTTGGCAATTAATAGATTCCCTCGTTCCGAATTCACTTAGTAATGCTTCGCCTTGTAGTTGAGTATTAACTGGTTCCCCCTGTTTGAGCCGACCTCATTTACTATATTAGCACATATGAAGAGAAACACGTACGTTGTAAGACTGAAGAATAGCAACGACAGTTACCCGAATGCACCTACTCGCAGTAACAATAGAACGGATTAATCTTGTTTAAACCTCATAGCGGCATTACAATTTTTTTTAAGAGTGTTCTTAAATAATTAATAACAATGGCTAGCTAAGACACATATGCTGCGACTGAATGATATATGCTGTGAATCGTGTACTTACGCTTTTTCGACACAACAATACTAGTAATTAAATATGATCGCGAATTGATTTCCGTCTTTTTCATGAATATAGGAATAAATAGATTTTCATGAAATGTAGCATATATTTACTAACAATAGTACTTGCTTTAACTCAAAACAATTATTTATTTTAGGTTGAAAAGCGGATTGAGTTGTTCGTAAAGGCAAGCAACCGGCATCAGTTGGGTTATCAGGATGCAATGGCGGGCCGAGGCATCGACCGTCATCTCTTTTGCCTTTACGTGGTTTCTAAATATCTCGAATTAGAATCTCCTTTCCTTCAGGAGGTCTTCAATGAGCCTTGGCGGTTGTCTACAAGTCAGACTCCACACGGTAAATTTAGCAATTTTCTGTATATTTAAAAAAAATATTATGTGTATGTTTTTCAAGATCACGGGCCATAAGAATGGACCCGGACTTTTGGAGGGCTTGCGAAAGGCTTTATCTTTAGAGTTTGTCAAGGGGTACAAATTTAATCTAATTATGGCGTGACACTGACCTAACATATAAAATCGCACCCAAGGACAAGCCCCGCTCAGTGTAGAATTGTTGTAGGGAATGAGAACAAAAGGTACTGGGCTATTGGGATAAACTGCTAGTGGAACTAAATATCTGGATTATGGGGACTATGGCTTGTGCCCGTCGCAATGTTCGGCGAACACGGAAAAATGGGCAGACAGTGACTCACCACTCACTGCATGCGCCCCTAAAATGCCGTACAAGATCGTATGTGTATTTATTATTATTATTATATATTAGACTAAACAAATATTATCCTGTTGGAAGGAAGTGAGGTGTTTTGTTATGAATTTACCTAATTAATATTTTTAGGGCAAACAAGTATGTTGGATCTTAAGAAGTATCCGAAGTGTGTAAGCGCAGGCGGTGGATTCGGCCCTGTTGCCGACGATGGCTACGGGGTTTCATACATCATTGTCGGGGAGGACATCATATTCTTTCACGTGTCAAGCAAAAAGAGCTGCCCTATAACGGTAAGGATTGATTTATACATTGTTATTCTAGAGTTAAAACTCGTTTGCGTTCAAAACTTTCTCCAGAGTCTCCAGAGAGGGAGAGAGAGAGAGGATTTCGTAATTCACCTCTGTTTGACACCTATATCATACATTCTTCATTTCTTGATATACCTGACATACAGAAATGGAAAATATCAGTCACCTACCACCAGTTTAGAAGGGAAGTGCCTGATAAATTAAAATATACAGAGCTTTGGAGGATAATGAAATAAAGAGATTGATGGCAGGAAAAAAGTCCGCCGTTCTATTATCTTCCTTCAATTATAATTCTGGTATTTTAACATGTTGGAAGTATGATTGCATATTCCTATCTGGAACCGCGTACTCATCTGCGAGCTTTAACTGTAACCGAGCGGATCTTCACCCGCCGCGACCAACGAGCCGCCTTTGACGACCAGCGAGCCGAGAGGATACAGTAAGGGGCCATCCACAAATACGAATTTTATGATTTTTTGACCCCTTCGTCCTTGTCACAGATGGTCACATTTGTGATACTCCTCTCTCCCTATTGTGACATCACATATTTTGCAATTTTACGTCCATAAATTATGAAATTAGAATAGCATTTCTGTAATTAGCTTACATATATTAGATTTGAAATGTGACGTCACGACATTTGAGAACCCTTCCACCCTTTGTCACACTTCGTCGACCCACTCCACCCCTCAGCATGTGATATCATTTATAGATAGCCCCTAATGAGGGTCGAGTGTGGACGTGGCTCGCGAATGCACTGCGAGCATCCTTTTTTACGGATTTTTTCGGTACTTTGGACGGCGCCGCCTGTCGTGGCCTTTGATTCTTGCCAAAAACCGACAATTGTCGGCTCGCTGCGGACTACGTCCACACTATGACATTTGGTTACAGTATGTGCACCCGTTACGGTAACTGCTCGCAGGTTTGTACGCGGCTTTAAATATGGTATCAAAGCTTTATGTATACAGTAATTAATTTTCTGTTATTATACCTTTTTCTCATAGCAAATTTTTATTTTATTTTATTTTCAATATCAATCAATAGTAACTAAATATTATAAAGACATTTAAAATAAAGTGACTCAAATTACGCTCAAACTTGATCTTTTCAATAAGTTTCCAGCGCGTTGACTGCGGAAACAGATCTATGTTCCGGGATACAAAGTGTCCTGGGTTCATCACTATTATGGAATTATGTGTATGCCAGATTTCATTATAACCAAAACTCTACAGCGCAATAAATAAATAAAAACATTTACATAAAGACTTTCTCATTTATCAATGATTATTAAGTTTATTATATTACTGGCTAACTTCAAGAAGCTATTGAATTCTCCAAGGATAAGCAAGAGTTGTTGCTGTTGATGTAATCCATTTCTTTGAATAAACAAATGAAAACTCTTCTTTATTCACCATAACTTAAAGTAGACAATTTAATATGAATACATTCGCATTAGAACAATGGGCGGACTTATCGCTTATAGCGATCTCTTCCCGGCAACCCGGTGTCCAAGGAGACATTAAAAGACAAATTAAATAATATTTGGTGGTTTAATTAAATTAAAACTAATTCAATCGTAATTAAATATAATTCCTTATTCCTGATGAAAATTAACTTTCGTTACGGATTATGATTGTTAGTTTTTATTTAGCCTGCAACGGACATTAAACTTGTAAGTTTTTAAAACTATGATTACACTTTGTAATTCTCATGCACAGTTCTTTCTTTTTTATTTCTAATGATCTTGTATTTATGTTTAAAACTTATATTTTAGCAGACTGTAATAAATCGCCTAGCTAGTGTATACGTGTCTATTTATATAATGAAAATGCACTTCACTTGGACTATAGTTTGTATTAATTAATTAAATATAATATTTCACATCTACAGTTCAATAGCAAGTGACGACAATATTAATCAACACCAAGTGTAATTATAAATTACTGAGGCTTTCAAACAGCCAGTGCTTATGTAGGTTTCCTACTATTTGAATTATATAATAATAATAACAGCCCGTAAAGTTCCCACTGGTTGGCTCGGGATTCCCATTATATGGGAACGGACAACAGTATACCCGCTACACTTGTCTAAGGCGGCTTGGCAGGTTTAACACATCGGTTATCTCGATGTGCAGGTTTCATCACGATGTTCTCCTTCAACGTTTTTAGCACGAGGTAATTGTAATAATATACACATTAGGTTAGAAAACTGCCTGTAAGTGCATGCGTTCCGGCCAGGATTCGAACACTGGCCCTTTGGAGTATAGGACGCGTGCGCTAGCCATTACGCTACCACGACTTGATTTTTATTAATTATTTGATTATTAGTATTAGTCATAGCTGGGCACCGTTAATCAAATAGTTAACTTCGTTAATCGCTAATCCGTTACTAAAAAACTTACTTCGTTAAAAGTTAAAGCGTTAACACGTGATAAAAATTGCATCTTCTTATAAAAAACTGTTGGTTCTGGAAGTTCACAGGTTAAAAACAAAAAAAAGACGGGTATAACTATTAGAGTGATTAATATAGGCATGTTGACAAACAATGTTTTTTTATTCAATTGGATTAAGCTTTAGAATTTATTTTATTAAGATAGACTAGTTGCGTTCTGGACGAAACACTAATTAGACGAACTAATTTTAAGACGATTTGATAGTAATATAATGACCAATTGCTATTTAGACGAATTGCTACGTAGACCACTTACATCTAAGACGAAACGATACTAACCCGTCCAATTTATCTGTCAATTTAGTCATCTGGCATAATATGAATTTTCCCCTTCATGAACATCATTAATATGTTGAAGTTCTCGTCTGAAAGCAAGGCTCGTTTCGGCTGTAGTATATTCTTGCCCGTGGAGAAAAGACGTTCAACTGCAGCGCTTAAGGGTATAGCAGTATTATATTTAATAAACAGATTGTGATTGTGCTGGATTAACGATTAACGGACTTTGGGAAATTTAGCGGAAGTTAACGAGTCCGTTAACATATTTTTAATTCAATTTAAAAGTTAATCCGTTACTCGAAACGTTAACTTCGTTAATTAACGGATTAACGAGTTAATGCCCAGATATTATGGTATTAGTAATAAATAGTACGTCATTCATCCTAAGATTGCTTCTTAGTATTAAATTATAATATATCTATTTTGGTAATCTTCTAACTTTATATTTGGTTTATGATTTGTTATTGTTGCAACTGGGCCTAACCCATCCTACAGACACTCTGAATGTATGATTTACTATCCTGGGAATATCTTCGAGTTCCAGCAGGATACGGAAGCAAAACTTACGTAAGCAAAGTCACGCATTGGAAAAGCGTTAAATTAATTTATATTATTTAAATATTTAAAATTTTACCAACTTGTTGGATCGTTATATCCAATTTACCTATTTGATTGTGACATGTTAGCGATCATTACAGCAAACTAGTGTTTTCCATGTGCCTAATGCCATGTGTTATACAGCATTTGTTAGTTTTTATTTATTTCAAAACAATAGAATTGATTGCTCAAGGTTTTCTCTACTGATATGATATACAAATAGAGGTATTTTAGGTTTATGGAATAAAGTATAGAGAACAATTTCATAATAAAAATAAGAATGTCAAATTAGACGAGTTTTGATTATTGACTCTGAAAAAGCTTTTAGTGTTATATATTATTGCTTTAAACTACCATTTAAAAACTTAATATTGTATACGTTTCAAGGCAATATATTAGAAATATGATATGATATTGGATTTTTATTTCATAGAGTTCATCAAACTTCGCCAAGCAGATTGAACGCTCTATGGAAGATCTACAGGACTTGTTCATAGAATACAAAAAGCTCCAGGAAAGCTCCAAAAATAGCAAATAACGAAGTCTACAGGTGGCATTTTAATTCATGTTTGTTTTAGAATAGTTATATACATCAACTCTCGTTTCTTAAAATGTGTATTTTATATTTAAAATTAGTTATTGAATGAATTTGACATATTTTTACAAAACACATCATAACAGAAATTTGTATTGATCTGTCTACTGATAGGTTTATCAATGCTGGCTTTCTATGTATTACTCTCCATTTATTTGCCTTACTACTGGTTAAAAATTGATATAAACTCTATACAAATAACGTCAATCTTCTACCAATGATGTTAGTATGGATAGTAAGATATGGAAATCCGGCGTAAGTGACATCCAAGACAGACCAGAACTAGGTCATATAGATTTAAATTAATATTTTAGAAAATTCTACACAAATATATTGTGTTTTCAGGTTAAGAAACTGCTTATCTTGTGACTAACATACAATGAACGACATTGGGGTAGACTCCAATGATAACAGAGCAGAAATTAAAAAAGGTTTTATAACGTACTTGTTTTTATTATTATATGTTTATGATACAACAAATTAATATAATTTTACATAAGTTATTGCTATTTAAATTATTGCTGACACTTCTAAATGAAACAATGGGCAACTTAAAATGTGAAGAATATTAGTTTTGAATTATGTTTACTTAATCATCGTTTGTAACTTAAGTATTCTAAGTTGTTACATTTATAAGCAATTAATCAAACTTAAATATTAACTTAATTGTTATTTTACATTCATATGTACGAAACACGTGTTGCTTTTATTAATTAATTACATGTTCATATTTATTGTTCACTAGTTGTTTCTAGAACTTCGTGTTTAAGGGGAAGCCCATGTTTCTATTTAAAAGGAGCTGTTACTATCTCAATGTCACAAAACTTTTCAGTCTTTTTTCAGTTAATGAATGAGCCGGATAACAAACAAGCAGAAGATTAAAAAAACAGTAATTTTTAAGCCTAAATCCAAAAGTTAATTTATTGTTTAATTTCAGTATACAAATTCGACACTTACAGTTTTATTTTATTATAAAAGAATAAGAGAATATTAATTTGCATTAGTACTGTGATTTGTCCATTAAATTATTTGACTATTTTTATAATTTTAATGTGAAATAGAATTTTTAAATGTATTTATTACATTAATCTAAGTCTATGACAATATGTATATACTTTTGATTTGACCATATTCCATACTTTGTTGCATGTTTTAATCACCACACTGTAATAGTAATTACTAATGCACATAATAATAATATATGCGATCAATTTAATTAATTTTATCTTATAAACTGTGCTAGGTTATTAATTTGAGTTTCAATAAGCTTCTTTATGTAGTTTAGTGAATAACAGGGTTCATTCACCAATACTCAAGTTTTAAAATGTTCTAATAATTGTTTTATAATTTAATGACTTTAATATTTATGGTGGAATTGTATTTAGTTGTTAAGTCTGATATAATTATTATTGTATTTTATTTCACATAATTAATCAATTGTGATTTTTGCCATATTTGTGGCGTCGCATTCATTGAGCATTTCTGTGTTGAGAGCATAATTATATGAATTTATAGAATATTTAGTTAAACTACAGTAAGATTTTCATTGAGATCTTTTGATTGATTTGTAACTTGTGGCAATATTTTAATTTTTATGAAATATATGTATAAATTTGAATAATAAACTTGACTAGATTTTTACGCAATAGTGTAGCATATGTAATGGAATTGATGTATATTGACAAACATGAATTTCCGTCCAAAGAAAAAAGGGAACATCTGAGTTCCTCGGATCTCTGTGAGATTTGCCTCCAACATTTAGACATGATAAAATTCAAATAACGTAAAAAAACCACCACATTTTCATGCCTATTATACCCTAATATAAACCAAGTTCCTTTTAGTTGACGCTCTATTACGCTTGCTATTTTATCAAGCTATCCAAATATATTGTTCAGTTCTATTCATATGCTGAAAACTAATATCCGTTTTAGCTTTAGTTGTTATAGAAAAATAAATACAAGCAAATATTATAAATAAATGAAAATCACACACTGTTGCTTTTATATATGCATTCTATTTATATTGTAACATATTTTTAGATCATGAGAAATAATACATTAATATACAAAGAACTAGATAGCAGTTTATTGATTTTTATGTTTTTACTATATATGATACTTTTTTATAATAATTAATATATTTTTATAGTCTCATTTACAAAACGTCATACTTACTCGCTTTATTGATGATTAGTGTATATCTCGTACTGTTATATGTTTTAAGAGTTCATATAATTAATAAGTACAGTTTTTATTCACTTAATAGCAGCGGAGGATTTAGTTTAGGCTGCACCTAGGCCTTATTTGTTATACAACTAATTCCAGTAAAACATCGTGAAATATGTTTGTGGCTTTTTAAATACACAAACATACAAAATGCACCATGGAGAACAAATATTCTAATGGACACTGTCGTTTATGTTATCCGAGACACAGGCCTCACGAGCCTAAGCCTAAATCCATCATTGATCAATTTATAATAAAGTAATACTTCAATTCTGTCCATTAATCATTAATTTATAAGTGATGTTTATATTGTAAATTTTTGGAAGATCGTCCTATCCAACTATATTGCAAATGAGGATAACGTTTTTCGACCCCGTCAGGAATCTTTATAATTGACCTTCTATTTAACAATGCAATTTTTTTTATATAAGCTACTTACATTTTTTATGGATTATGAGTGTAAATAAATTTATTTGATTAAGTCTGTTTTTTTTCTGTTACCCCCTATTAATTCAAAATATTTATTACCCGCGCTAAACTTAACGGGCCGTTCTTAGCAACGTCTGGCTGCGCGATAAACGATTTTTCATAAAAAAAACCATGCATTGCGCAGCATAAGGAGTGAACTGATTGTCATTAAATCGTAAGTAAAATAGATTAATAATTGAAACACTATAATTTCTGCGGAATATGATTCAATACAGTAGAACAATGAACTAATTAATATGTTTGGATACACTTGAGATCGATTTTCATTCAATTTGCCTTACTGTCGTGGATTATTTTATATAATATAAATTTATTAGCGAAAACGTAAATAATAAAATTCGCTTCTAAAACATTATATTTGATTTGCTCTTACATGGCTCTTACTAAATTTTCACAAGTGACATAAACAAAAAACAAAGAAATGACATAACATACAAATTTAAATTATGCAAAATAATACATTCTAAAAAGTTTTAACACACTCCAGGCTCGGCGATGCTTAAGCGCAGCATCATTTGCACCGTTAAACCCGAGCGAGTCCACTGACTTTGGAGCATCATTCATATGGCTCCTCTCGAACTCCTCCAGGTTTTGGATTGCTCTGTGTTTTATTTTCTTTTAAAATGAACAAAGTATCCATATAATTTCAGTTGGGGCAAAGATAAAAACGTACAAAATGGTATACTTTGTGCGAGTTGTTCTCCAAAATCCTCCCCACCAAGGAAAAAGTTGCAGTACTATTATTTTTTTTAATTTATTCCAATAAGATTCATGCTCTTGAACAATTTCAAAATCTTAATTTCCGTTTTGGAACTCGTTCTTCATTTTATACTATGTACTATGGTCCCAGTAAAGCTTTCTTACTTTACTAATCCTGATTGGAGTCTTCTGGGCACAATATCTGATTAAAATGTAATTGTTGTGTACCTATCTCTTCTATCTTTCAGAAAAGCTCATTTCAATGTGTGAAAACGGCGACCATTATAATAAATAAAATATCTCCTAGGGATATGTCGACAAGCTGGTCCCGCTCACACAAGTCGTTTCAACACTTACCATTGGTAGAAATTTAACATTTCTTGTATGGAGCTTATTTACGTCAAATTTTAACTAGCAGTAATGGCCGGTTCTTATATCTTATTATTCATTCCCTTGTCCTACCATTGGTTGAATTTTGACATCAAGTAATGTTAAAATTTTAACCGATAGTAAGGCGAATCAACGGTCGGTAAGATATAGGAACTAGACATAAGACGAGTGAACGGTTTGTAAGGTACATGAACCGGTCATAAAGATGCCACAAATATTCAACTTCTCTTGGTATTCGGTCACTTTTTTAACTGTTCGGTAAGTATTCGGTCAAGCCGAATATTCATGACAAATTAACAACACTAGTTAAAATATAGGTTCACTATAACAATAATTTGTGATTGGAATATATTCTTATTTGAGAAATAATAGCGGCTTTTTTCACAATTAGGTATTCGCCCGAATACTACACAGTATTCGGCTGAATACCAAATAGATATCGAGATAACCGATGTGTCAAAACTGCCAAGCCGGCTTGGACAGGCGTGGCGGGTATTATGCCCGTTTCCCTGTAAAGGCCCAACACTAGCTGTGGGACCAGTGTTGCCAGATGACCATGTCAATTAATACCCATTTTTTTTCAAATATCCCTAAGGATAAGCTTTTTGAAAAATGACCCCATAACAGTTTTTACTTATTTTAAAGGAGAAATAAAAAAGCAAAACCACCGTTGTGGCGAAAACGTCACTAATGACGTCATCATTTTCGCTCACGGAGCGCTCACAACGACCCGTGTCAATAGGTGGGTTAAATAACCGTTCCACTTGAGTTTACAATTATGATCCCAGGAAATAAGTGGAACGGGAAAAATCGCAGTTGTGAACGTGGTTGTTAATAGTCTATAACGGAAAGTAGCTTATAGGATACGACGTATACGAGTAGAGACGGTATAATAAATAAATAACGTAAATGAATAAACGAATGAATTAAATGATTAAAATGAACTTTTGAATTGAAGTATGATTCATTAGTAGAATATAATTCTAAGATAAAGTAATAATACTGTATTATAACTTAGATATAATAATTGTAGTGATGAGAATTGTGTTTGTAGATGAATGATTAGTACTTCAAAATCTCCAAAATTTCTCTCAACAAATCCCCCCCGCCCCCGCCCCCGCCCCCAAACGTCGAAAAATTCTCCGAACTTGCAGGGCATCCCCTCCATCTGGTAACACTAAGTGGGACGTTTATGGGCTGTTATTATTTTACTATTATAGAAAACCCAGTGTTATCAGTGGGAACGTTCCCAAAAATCTGGCCGCGTTCCCTCTTTGAATGCCAACGCTAATGCGTTTCCCGAGGTAGTATAGACCAACCTTTTGGTCACATTTGCTGTTTCGATAAAGTTTGTGCGCCTCAGGCCCCGGTAGTTCCAGGGGGTCGATCCTAAAAGCCGTAAATTTATAACCATTGCCAATGGCTTAATATTTGCGATAATTTAGGGCCTATTATATTACAGGATTTTTTGATGCCCGTGAGGAGTACGTTTCGTCCAATTAATGGGGAGAGGTTCAAACCGTGGCGAGAAGGGTCGCGTAGCGTATGCGAGGACTCTGGTAAAAGCGTTCCCAACTACCTCGTTAAACCTAAACCTGCGTCCTATACCCGCGCTTGTTATGGAAAACATGAGGTCTAGATCAAAGTTACTCTCTTGTTTGCGCATCAAGCTTTGGTCACCCCGGGATGCAGAGTGACCAACTTCACGAACAGAGGTTAGACCCGCCGCATTCCTAAGCTACAGCGGACCCCTGCGATGAAATCACGGGAGGAGATTTTGCGCATACCTGCGTCTCCGAAGACCAGTCTGATGACGGCATCTGGGAATCGCATGCGCAGCTCTCTGCCTTTTTCCCACGGCGAGCTCCTTGCGAGACATTACTGCCTCGCAAAAGGATGACACCGCCTTCCATTGATCGTCGCTGTTGAGCATGGCCTCGACCAGGCTCCCCGACGAATCTATCAACCGTACAATGGTCTCGAGCTCGAACCTCTGAGGTTGCCATGCAGCATGTCAACCGCAGTGTCTAGTGCGCCGCACACACGGTATCGAGGGGAAGATACTTATCGAAGCACCCGTGCCCGGTAAGTGTCTGCGCCATCCTAAAGGTCAGGGTTCCGCGTTTACGCACGACCTATCGCAATAAGTGAGGACGAATTGCCTCCATTTTGTGCAGCAACTGTGTCAGCTGTCACGCTAGGGGCTAGATGATTGAACAACGCCAAAGTATCGACGCAAGACGCGTCCCATACTAAGGGGCGACCTTATAGTATTAATTCATAGCGTATAAGGCGTAGTTACTGAGATTTTTAAATCAATAATTTACATTACTATATAATATAAGAATTCAATGTTTACTATTCACGATCACAAACTACTATGGATACTACGTATTTCAGGATTATATTCAATGTACTCCTTGTTCACGATAACTTGATTCGCAGGGTTACCAACATTTAAATATATTAACAGCTAAAGCTAGAGTCAAAAGCATTTAATATGGCGATAATTACTAGAAAATTCCAACAATAATTGAGAATAATTTCCGTTTTGTAAGAATCTCTATTTATAACCTATTTTATGAAATTTAATTTAATTTTTAGAATTGGATAACCCTACATGTTTAGTTGTCGGGAACGGGGAATATAAAAACTAAGATAAAAACCCTTCGTTGACTAAAATGAAAAAGGTAGAGCCTTTATGATTTACGCGTTATTTATGATTATAAATTAAATCTCAATAATAACTAAAGCTAATTTTTATTCTAAGCATACCATCCATTACATTTCTCAGACAGCTGACAATGACAATTCGTTTTACAAACCAAACATGTCATCATATATTATGGTGGGTGATAAAATCAAATTGTGAATTCTGTTTATTCGTAAAAATACAATAAACAGTTAATAGTATACTTAAGAGATTAATGCATCTCTACCTGTTTTGCACATTTTTTTCTTCGAGTTTAATTTGCTGTTAATAAAAATATGTAAATTTTAGTGAAGATTCCCCTAAACGATAATTTTGATTTTATGGTTTTAGAGGGATACATTACAAAAAGATTCTTTTTAAACATTCCATAGGTACATTTCGAAGGTTTACTTTACAAATATGTTAATACCTTACTGTAGCTAACATTCCAAGATGCATCATTTACTAAGAATAATACTGTACAGGCTTTGGGTTGTGTCTACTTTTACTTTATTTTCAAGTGTGGTGGTGTTTTGGTTTTATGGATTTTTTTACGCATTTGGAATATTCGTCCTGGGCGTTTTAGGTAAGGTTTTAATTCAATCGTTTTACTATTTGTTTTTAAAAATGTTAGTAAGTGTTAATATATATAATATATATTTGGTGACTTAAAATATAGTTGTTTTTGCATATTAGGATTTTATGAAGAGAAATAATGGTTGTTGGAAGAATTTTTAAGAGAAAAATAGAAACAATCACAATGTAACAATTTAATGAATAGGGTGTGGTCAAATTGTTACCTTAATGTCTCTGATGAAAACTTATCATAACTTGGTGCATTAAGAATCTTATTCCAAAGCAGTCTCTATAAGGAAATAGTATCTTTTATTATTAAATAGTAATAAATGTAAATAGGCTCTAAAGTTAAACTCCTCCTCCCTTGCTATCTGAAATTTTTTGAAAGTTTTATATCGGATTGCTTACAATGTCAAGTAAATTTTTATTCAGATATCCAATAGTTTTGATTATGGTCAAGAAACTTCATAATATCCCTAGTTAAAACATTACTCCTTGTCTTTGTTATTCAATTACATTAGAACAACTGAAACTATTAAATTATTTAGGAAGTTTATTGTATTTTTGATTGTGTGATTGTGTTTGAGGGTTGAAATAATGGCCCTGTAGGTTCTATCAGTTAAAACACTCTTCAATAATGTTGTGAGAACATTTTTAACAATGTTTCGTCAAGAATTCAATGGCTATATTGAATTCTTGATGAACATTTTTATATTAGTGTGTTTTGAAACTTAAGTATCTATGAAAAATAGATTGAATAAAGAAAATAAATATCATATTATGTAATTTACATTTTGCCAGGTATACTTTACAGTGGGCAAGATTTATTGTTGTACTATCCAAATGATCCACCGGACTCCAGACTATTTGTTCTTCAGCCTAGTAATTATAAATTGCCTTATGAAAGTATCAAAATTAACAATAAAGACGGTATTAAAATTCACATGTTTCTTATTAAGCATATGATCAATAGTAATTATTTACCAACAATGATATTCTTTCATGGAAATGCAGGGAACATGGGTCAAAGGTATGTGTAATGTGGTTGAAACTTAGTAGTATTATTTTTGTAAATTTTTGTGCTCAATTCAATATAAATTCTTGTATTGTTTATAATAAAATGTATAATATTATATTAGATATTTATTATGAACTAACAGAACCCCACAAAACTTCATTTGCGTTAACATGATAAATTATTTGTTAGCATATCTGGGTACAGAAATTAATATAGATCACTTCTTAGAAGTATGCCAAATAACAGATATTTTTGAGACTTAGAGGCACCAACATTCCGACAAAAATAAATCAAATTCACTATAATGTATAACTATATGATGTCTTGATTGCTGTAGAATTATATGTCTAAGGTTAACCCTAGACTCGGCAAAGTTTGGTACATTTGTTTGTGAAACATGTCAAACTTTGCGTAAATCAGTATTTTAGAGTTAATATTCGTTTATTTTCATGTTTAAGTATTAAAATCGATTAAATTACCAATATTTTATAGAATGAGTTAAATAGAATTAAGAATAAAACTTATTTCATAGACTTATTAGAAAAGTTTGTCCACAACTCGGTAGTTGCCTTGATATACTTGGTTTAACGGTCAACTGTCAAAAATGTATGCTTAAGCTTTTTGCCAGCATAATGACACTTATTTTGTGTTGCCATATAATAAGTCTAAAAACTACAAAAATGTACATTTCCAGACTTATAAATTAAAAAAGATATAGCTTGTTTTTCAATATCGGCAAACATTGGATGTGAGGCAAAGTTAAGGAGTTTGACGGTATGAAAATTGTTGTGAACAAGATGAAAGTCATGGTGTTTAAAAGAGATGAAAGAATGATAATTTGTAATATACAGGTAGGAAACCAAAAGTTAGAGCAAGTCGGAGGATTTGTTTATTTGTTTTTGGTTGCATGTTTACCAGCGATGGAAAGCATGAAAGGGATATTGAAAGGAGAGTTATAGCAGATAATAAGGTGAATGGAGCACTCATAAATAGCCAGAAAGTATCTGTAAAAGCAAGCTTGGCTGGCCATAAAGGAGTGTTAGTGCCAACCCTGATGTATGACAGTGAAAGTTGGGTATGGCAGAAGAAGTATGAATGTAGGATAAACGCAGTTGAAATGAGAGCTTAGAGAAGTATATATGTGGTTAGCTTGAATGACATGGTTAGGAACAGTGGGATAAGGGAACATACTGGATTGAAAGAATATGTAACACAAACACAAATTTTACCTTTTTGTAATATTAGTATAGATTATATTATAATACTTTTATTTTATTTAAATGAATGATGACCATACATCTAACTTTTTGCTTACTGCCTGGCAAACACCGGCCCCAACTAATGTAGTCTCTCTTCTTATAATCACAATCTCTTTAATAGTGATAAGGATGCATCTATACTAATACTATAATACTAATATTATAAATGCGAAGTGTTGGTTGGATGTTTGTTACACAATCCCGACAGAGTGGCTGACCGGATCCGAAAAAAATTTGGCACAGAGATAGATTATAGTCAGGATTACAGATAAAATGTATGGTTCCCGTGGGATAACATTAATGCGACTGAAGCAGTGGGGGAAAGCTTTTATTTTATATTTTCACCAATACTCTTGTACAGCGGCTCATATCCAGGGCTGTTAAGAGGCATCTCTCATGTTTATGCGAATTGTTGATTATTTGGATAATTGTATAATATTAGCTTATATAATGGTAGAGATCAATTTTCTCGTTACTGTGATCGATAGTACTACCGAAGCTGCCAAGGAATAAACATAAATAACTTGTATTATACTGAATATACTAGAAACATAAAATTACATTAAGTACTTAATCAATTACAATTATGTATGTATAGATTCAGAATCTTGGCAGAACTCTTGCAATGCTTAATAAGGTATGTTTAAAATAGGACGATGTTGGTGACACATTCATAAAACTTAATTTTAGTGTACACATAATTATTGGCAACTTATTTTTTTTATATATAAATATGCTATTATAGAGGGTCAAACCCTTAAACCTTAGAAACATAGGTCTATTTTACTTACATAAAAACATAATAAGGTTTTTAAAAATAGCCAACGAAACCGCGGGCATCGGCTAGTATATACTAATAGTATAAACCTTCTTTGAAAAATTGTCTAACTTATGGTGAAAACCACTTTTAAAATCCATTGGGTGGTTTAGGAAAAGTTAGCAGATATACAGACAGACAGTCATGGAAAGTGACTTTGTTTTATACTATATAAAGATATTTAAATCCTGTTACTGTTCTATAATAAACTTACACTTACAATCACAATGTTTATTTCTCCATTTATGCATGTAATTTCTCTCATTTGAAACAGACTTTACTCAGTTTCTTTTGTCTAGTATTCATATTGCTTACAATTAACAAACACTAGGTGAAGATAAATATCATGAGATCACCTACCCATAAATGTTAATGATATGTGAAACGTGCACACATCCACTTTGGATCCGTGTAACAGGTATTTGTATCCCAAAAATGAGCAGGTGTACTGAATATTATTGAATAATATTAGGGAATGCTGCATCATAATTTTGTGCATAGAGTAGTTGGGTTCCTTTAACATAGAATTAGTGGTCCTTACATGATGTATAACATTTCAGGTTGTCCAATGTGTCTGGCTTTTATCACAAATTGAACATAAACATATTGATGGTGGAGTACAGGGGGTATGGCCTTTCAGAAGGGACACCTTCTGAAAGGGGTTTATATGTGGATGCCCAATGTTCTATTGATTACCTTTTGCAAAGAAATGATATTGATCACTCTAAAATTATTTTATTTGGAAGATCATTAGGTAAGTGTGATAATCATTATTAACATACATATGTTAAATCTCATATCAGAGACTGAATTCCTAGCCACTTTACATAGGTACACTTAAAGGAAAATGACATTATAATAAATAGATTATTTATTCTATAATATATGTATTTATTTATTGAGCATATACATAAATATAGTATAGCTTACATCTAATAATAATTATAAAGTAGTTCAATAGAGGAAACTTAATTTATAGAGTACTAGCTGACCCGGCAAACATTGTTTTGCCTTTTAAATTATTTTTAGTAATTTTAAGTAGGTAAGTGAAATTATTACAGTACTAATATCGCTATTAAAAAATAGGAGTTGATGGTAGAAAAGTAAAAATTTAGGGTTGTATGTATTTTTAATGCCAAATCATAAAAAAATAAGAAATTTTATAAAAAAAATATATTTAGGGGTGGTACACCCTTATCATTTAAGGGTATGAAAAAAAGATGTTGGCCGATTCTCACACCTACCCGATATGCACACAAAATTTCATACAAATCGGTTCAGCCGTTTCTGAGGACTCTGGTAACAAACACCGCGACACGAGAATTTTATATTATATTATATATTAGATTTTATTTAAGACAATAAGTAAAATATTGAGCCTAGGTCATTGAAGTTGTTAGGTAAGGTTCCCAGTAGGCTGGCTATGTTACATTTCTGGATTACCTACTGATCTGTTAACCTAGGAAACAACTTGAACTCTCATCTCCCGAAGAGTCAATGAGTCGTTTTGATAGGTCTTTGTAGGGGCTCATGGTCTCAGGACTCCATGGTTCAAGTGTTTCAACAGCAAAGGCACAAACATATAACTCTCACCGAGGGTAGCATGTCTGCGCTGCTAGAGTGATTAAAATATTATTATTTATTACACAATAATGTAGTATGATTGGAAAAAATCAATTAGAGGTGACACACTATGCTTTATATGAGAATCTACATAATGAATATTGTTCATCATATTCATTATGTAGATTTTAATGATAATAAGATGTTTGTGATATCATATACATATTATTAAAACCTCATTACATGATAGCATATTACTATAAGCAACATTTTTCAATCGCCTTTCCATCTACATTCATCAAATAATATTATAATAAACACTTTTCATTTCTCTAAATATAAACAGCCCATAAAATCCCAAAAATAAACAAACAGAATTATAGAAGGGTCTATAAAAATATCTAACTACGCGAAAAGCATGCCGCAAAGTGGTTTTTTTATAAAGTACGCATGCAATGCACCTTGCAAGAAATTCAACGATAATGAGATATTATGCCGAGCAGCTTTTAAGATGTGACATATTATAGCTAAATAAAATAATTGACAGATTCTCTTAGCCCTCGCGGAATCCTTAATTGAAAATTTAAAAGTTTTTATTGGAAATAAGTTCTCGGTGAACATAGTATAGGAGGCTTTGCAGCCCATTGGGCTTTGAACTATTTAAGAGTCCGGGTAGGAGCTGGATGAGGAATATCAGGGACCGGGATATATAGCACAGACTTAAGTCTTTAAGTAAACATAGTAAAGAATGGATATCTGATAACAAGGTTGCTCTGATGAACATTTTTTTAAAGTCGTATAATTATGTACTTCCTTTTGTATGAACACTGCTTCACAACATGTTATCACTATCGCTGTTTTAAAGTGAAGAAGTGTGTGCTCTGACACCTACTTGATAGTGTTTTTAAGTTTATTTTATTATCATACTAGCTGTTGCTAGCGTTTGTTCGCGTTTGTTAAAAATAGTTTTAGTTTGAGTAAACTTTCATCCCCGATACATGCGTATATTCATTTATAATCAGAAGCAGGTAAAAATTTAGTGCGTCTTACTTTGAAAATTATGGCATTTCAAACAAACTTTCATCCCCTATTTGACCCCTTTAGGGGTAGAACTTTCAAAAATGCTTTGTTATTGGACATACCTACAGTATAGAAAGAACCAGAATGCAAACTTTCACGGTCTTAGCCCTAGTTGTTTGTGCTGTCAATTAATTATATAATGTATAGTTAGATACATTAATTTATAATAACAGCATATAAATAACCAATTGCTACCCTGGGACTTTCCCATTTCTGGAGAAGGGAAAGCATTTTTGCAGAACAGGAAGTATATTGGCGGGCTGCGCACGTTGGTAACCTTAAAGTGCAGGTTTCCTCACGATATTTTCTCCGCATTCCTGCCATGGTACTTGGAACAATATGCACATTAGAAAAAATGTCAAGTGCTTTATTATTACGACTTAATAACATAAGAAAACTGTCTGCTGTCTGTCTGCTGAACTCATATAATATAAAAAAGAAACAAGATTCATACTTATTATCGGTTTCAGATACTAATATAAATATTAAAGATTACTTTATTTATATTTAGAGCTTCGGGCCGATTTTTCAGTCACCAGATAAAAGTTATTAATAGAATAAAATGCAACAAGGGAAAGTTAAAAATTACTGTTGCGGGAACAAAACAGTTGAATTGGTTCAGTTTTGAATTCAATCAGGTTATAATTTATTCCACTGATAACTTTTGTCTGATGATTGAAAAATAGACCCTTAGCCTAGTCAATGTAACTTTTTTGTACTTACTGGTATTTTTTGTCGCCATAAACATTATTATTATTATTTCAGGAGGAGCAGTTGCTGTTGATTTAGCTTCAAGATTAGAATATAGGAATAAAATTTGGGCACTTATTGTTGAAAATACATTTACTAGTATCCCGGATATGGCACATATAATATTAAAATGGAACTGTCTTGATTGGCTGCCAGAAATTTGTCACAAAAATAAGGTACATTATTATATAATATGAGACATTATATAATTATGTCCTAAAGTTGTTTCAGTCTCACCACTTCAAGGAAGTGGGTGGTATGCTTGCAAGACTTCCAATTCTGATTAGATACGTGACATCAGTCATTGGCTTGTGACAGTTCGCTCACTGTATTTTCATTTATTATCATGTGGTCATTGTTACAATATGTACATTAGGTAAAAAAACTACTATGAAAATAGAATTAAAAAACATGTGTATGACAGCAGAGCGAATCGTGGCTTTGGTTCCGGTAGACCGCGATGTACACACCATAATCAAATAGCACGCATAATAAAGAAAGGTCAGTTAAAAAGCACAGAAAAAACCTACATGAAGAGATTAATGAAAGTAGATGAATATAGTTCCAAATTCAAAATAAGTTCCACTGGAGAACACTTTCGAGGGTCATACATATAAGTTAAAATTCAATTTTACTTCCTATTTTCTGTTCACCGCTTCGCAACGTCTTATTGAAGAAGGAGAAGAAGCGGCAAGAAACTCTAGGAACACATTAATGGAGTTGTAGCAAACAGTGCATATCAATAAGACAGAGACACAATAAAATAAAGAAAGATATTATTATAGTTATAATAAAGACATGACATACATTTTTTTTTCTTGCTGCAACATATCTCCATACATTCCTTACAAGCTTGGCAAGATAAAAACGTTATACAAAATATGGTATAAGAGGTTGGAGCGAGCTGCTATGTAAATTAAGTTTTGTCATTTAAATATTCTTCAATAGTGTAGTATCCCGTTTTTAGCAAAATACTTTTTAATTTGGTTTTTAATTTAGTGAAAGGCAGATCTAACATTTCACTCGGAATCTTATTGAAGAAGCGTATACCAACCCCCAAGAAAGAGGATAATACTTTTTGCAATCAAAAAGATGGCAATATCAGTCTATTACAATGCCTGGTGTTGAAATTGTGAAAATGCTTATACTGCTTGTAGGCACTCAAATTATTACGAATATAAATTATATTACTAAAAATATATTGGCAGGCGACCGTCATAATACCGATTTCCTTAAAGCGTTCCCTAAGAGACTTCCGAGGGCCGAGGTTGTGTTGTCTCTGTAATTTCCTTACGTGTTGGGTTAGATAAAAACATTATACAGAAGATAGTATAAGAGGCTAGAGCGAGCTTATAAGACGGCGGCGTAACAATATGTATATGTTTATACATATTGTTACGCCTATTTCCTATGCGCTAATTGTCTATAGATTAATCTTACTTACTCTTTAGATTAATCGTCGTTTAAACTCTCTAACTGTGGCAAGTAACTTAAGCATTTTCAGTTTATTCAACGAGCCCTGTAAACATATCATATTTTCATATTATTTATTTTGTATTCACTCCCACTGTCATCTTTAATATTATCTTTAGTTTAGGGGGCTGCCTGGAAGAGATCGTTCTAAGCGATAAGGCCGCCCTTTGTTCACGTTTTGTTATTTTTAAGAACGTGCTTTTATTTTTCGTGAGCAATAGTGTTTTCATTTATTAATTAATTCAAATCCTTACTCTATAAACATTGTTCCAGTACATGTCGTTAAAAAAAATCGGCCACGTGGTAACACCGACACTAGTGCTGTGTGGTTCTAACGATGCACTAGTACCACCTTCCATGGCGCAGGAACTCTATGTGAGGTGTGGAGCTATTTGCAAGAAGCTGGTAGTGATTCCTGGTGGTGGACATGATGACACATGGACATGCCGAGATTATTACGTTTCATTGGAACAATTTTTAGCAATTGTGCCACCGTTGCCATGTGAAATAGGTCCATTCTTCGACGACGACAATAATCCTGCCTTCAGACGCAACGCAATACACACAGTATAGCCTTAATTTCTTTAAAATAACTATAAGTAGGTAATTTGATAATAACATATTTTTGGGTTGTAATTTAATAGTATAAATTTTTATATAAAATGAATTTAACTAGCTGGCCTCAAATTTGGCGAAATGTAGAGATGAATAATCTTAATAAATTATTTTAGTTACTTTAGTGCGAATTATAACAAAATTGGAGGTGTAAAGTGTAAGATTGGGTTTAGATATTTTTGCGCATTAGGTCGAAAGAAAATCGGCTGACTATTGTTGTATTATATTTAAATGTAGACTAAAATATTAAAAGGTTTATACCGTTTTATTGTAGACATATTTAAATGGATATGTACAAATCTACAAAATTAAATAATACAATTGGCCAAGTGCGTGTCAGTCCACATACAAAGAAGGGTGCCGTAGGGGTGACAAAAATCAGATTTTTTTATATATGAAAATACTCTATATCTCAAAAAGTATATTTTTCTATTTTTATTATTCAAAAAAAAATGTTTCTATTTTCATTGAAAGTATTTTTTAAATAACGTTTTGATTGAATTTTTTTGATCTTTCCACCTCGTAATTTATAGTTAGAAAAGTGGCACACAGTTTTAATGAATTAAAAAATAAATGTTTCATCACCTCTTGTTTAAGAAAAAAATGCTTAAAGGCATTATTATGATTCAATTTTATTGTATATGTAAGCTGATAAAAACATTTTCATCCTTCAGTTAGACGTGTGGCGGCTACATATAATTTTTGTTATGGTACTACACACTACAGCATTGGGTGGGTATATATTACACCTTCCTATCAAATTTATCAAGCCAAAAATTGTCAGCTTTCGAGAAAAATGAAAGCGAAATTAACAGACAGATGGACAAGATATCTATGTAGGTTTCGTATTATTTGCTAAAATTAGTATGTAACCCTCAAAACCAAAATTATTTCAAGACGTAGTATGAAAATTGACAGTATTTTAAATTAGGACATACAAAACGTAATAATTATCAGGTAACAAGAAATCATATAGAGTTAAGCTTATGCGCACATTTTATATTTAATTTTCTTATTGATTTCCTCTACAAGTTTGAGTTTAAGAAAAAATAGTTTATAAAATACAAAATTTAAATCCAAAACTATTGAATTTTGACTGATATTTATGAAGCCAGTATTATTAAATAATGTTTAATATAATTACATAATTTATAGGGAATTATAGACTTATTAGTGTTCTATAATAATTTCTTTACTCTTGAACATTTATCTTTTCACTACACTATTTTAAATATTTCGTACAATATGAAGTGATACAATTTCTTATTATAAATTTTAGTTGCTATAGAATATATTTATATCTTATTTAATATATAATTGTGTTATATAAAATGTCTAAAACTGTCCAGGAGATTACACTATTTTGTAAGTATAATAAGATACCTAGAATCAAATGTAATTGGAGTCTTAAGGTTAGAACGCTGTTTGCCAATTTTTCGCATCTCATACACACTATTAAGAAAATACATTCTTCTTTATAAATGTTTCAATTTTATGTATATTCTGTACAAATGTTATTACTGTCATTGTTTAGAATGAAGAACTAGATGTAAATTTCATAATAATAGTGCCAATACAAGCGTGAAACTTTTAAAATGTTTATGTAATGAATGTACCTTCTTGTTCACCATATCCGTATTCAAAACAACTTTTAGGAGACAACCCGTTTATTGTAACTCTCGTAGAAACGTGTACTATTATTAAGTAAGATATAAAACTCATGGCACATTTTACAACTGTCAATGTTAAAATGTAAATTAGGAAATACGGTCCTAAGATTTTATTAAAAGATTATTTTTCATTACTTGGCTTTTTAATTGTTACTAGTTTCTAAGCTGCTTCACTTGGGAAAAGGGTTGGTATACCCTGTGAAAGCTATAGACTGATTGATTCCTTAACAAGCTTCCTATGCGAGCACTGCGCAAAATCTGCGGAGTGACGCTCGCTTACCGCGTTCGTAATACCGAAGTAAGAAAGAGAGTTGGTCTGAAAGAGAGTGTCGGGGTGAAGGTAAGGAAAGGAATGCTCCGGTGGTTCGGGCATGTGGAAAGAATGCACGATGAAAGAATGACTAAACAGATATACAATGCAAAAGTGGATGGATGCAGAAGTCGTGGAAGGCCACGACACACCTTCCATGATCAAATTGATCGTGTACTAGCAGAAGGTGATGTCAGGAGCCTTAAGAACAGACGAGCTTGCATGACAAGAGTTATGAATGTCAAAGAGGCAAGTGAGGTGTGTAAGAATAAGCCTAAATGGCACTCTGTTGTTCGTGCCTACCCCGCAAGGGAACTGGCGTGAAGTTATGTATGTATGTATGATTCCTTAATAAGAAATGCTTCTAACATATAACTAAAAAAACCCAGTTCTAGAAGACCCAAGAGTCCCTTTATCAAAAAATTACATTATTATTGTATTGTTCGTGACTTATATAAAACAAAAACATTAAGTTTACATTTAAATATGCTTAGTTTTTAATTCATACCTTTTTGTTACAAATTGTTACGAGTACGGGACTCGAATTACAAATGCCGTTGGAATTACTATAGAATTTATTAGAACTACAAACATGTATAAAAAAGGTACAAATATAACTGGACACAACCAGTACAAACTGCAAATTCAATAACACGCGCAAAGTTCGTCACTAAATGTACACACGTCTTGCCTCGCTTGTGTTATGGTCGCTTTGACTGCCTCACTCCTCCGTTCGGGCATTGTTTTATACTAAACTATACAATACAATACTTGACCGCGTGGACTGAATTTCCCAAGAACCACACCTGGCTATCGACCATCATAAAGGATTACTATATACAATAGACTGCTTTTCTAATTACAAATTTTGAACACAGCGTAAACAAAAGAGGTCCAAATGCGGGAAGGTAATAAACTGTGCTTTATGGCAGGCAGGTGTACATTCACTTTTGTCGGCATGTAGCAATATGTACAGTCGCGGAATGAAAAGGTTCGTCGCCATAAAGTCTACTTTTGCTTGCATGAGCAGAAGAAAGAGTAATTTTAATATTTGTTATGTTCAAAACGTCAGAAAAGAAAATTGCAATGTTGACAATGACAGATATTGAGATTAAAAATAAAAAACAAGAGCATGTAATCACCACACTTAATATAAATATTAAAATCAATAAAAAGGTTCTCTAAACAAAATCCTTAGACAAGATAGAAAGACAAACAACTTTGATCATAGTAATTTTAAACGTTATTGTCAAACAGTAAAGACAATTTTCTGTGGAACAGTCTGTTCTGTGAGTTAGTTTGAAAATGTAACATATTAACATATGCACGAGGAACGTTAAATGAATCAATTTCAAAACTGGCGAACCTTTTCATACCACGACTGTACCTCACCTCACTCGATGATTTTGCCTATCTATTAAATTTCTTTATTCTTCAGACCCCTTTTTTAATCATGTTTTTAGGGAAATTGAGACCCCGACAGACGTCTGGACGAATCATAGCGGTGCTTTCATTACCTTTATATATCTTTAAATTCAAACTCGCTGTTAAGAATAGCAGTCGCAATTTTGCCATTACACAACTCTACAGAGTTACTACTCGTATAAATTCCATATCTACAACCTATCTATAATACTGAGATGACACACTGTGGCAGCTAGGTATCAGAAACGTTAACGTATTGGATGTATTAAAAAATAATGTATCAATTGTTCTAGAATTGCTGTAATTACATGCTTAAGCGTGTAGTGCGTGCGTAAGTGTTTACATGTTTATTTTGAATGCAATGCATTTTCTTAGATTCCACATCTATGTGTAGGCATTTTCATTTCTTTGAGACTAATAATAAACTTATTACATATTTGATATCGATGTGGTAGTATAGGTACTATTTTAAAGTAGGTAGTGTTTGCGACTTAGTTTAAGTTGGGTGAATAGTGAAAATCAAAGTTTTATGGTTAATGATAATTTATACTGGATCTCATATGATTCCCGGAATAAATTCCGTTTCTTCCAGTTAAGTGTTTCAGTCCCTAAAAAATTAGATAATGATCCAAGAAAACAACGTCAAGAATGTCAATTCAGATAAGGCGATGGAAGCCGGCTCTGTATCATTATTGTATTAATAAATGCATAGAACGTGTAAGAAAATCCCTGCGCGATTCACAGGCACTTTATGTACCGCGGATTAAATTTTTATACATACATACATACATATATAACTTCACGCCAGTTCCCTTGCGGGGTAGGCACGAACAACAGAGTGCCATTTAGGCTTATTCTTACACACCTCACCTAAATTTTAATATATATATAGTATTATCTATGGATTAAGTTCTGAACCATGAACCAGCGAAACCCGCAGTGTACCAATAATTTGACACGAAACCCGTGCCATAGAAATATAATACTAAACTTCTTTCATAATAATACCATTTAATGTGTACTGATCATCTCCAGGCCTTTATTCTAAAGCCAACGAATAAGCTTCTCCGTCCCTTTATCACCAGAGAATGTATACTTTCACTTTTACAAATGTTGGTGAAAGTAAAATATTAATTCTGGTAAACAACTTGTCGAGGCAAGAAATAAAACCAAAATTATTTCCTAAAATATGTATTTACTTTACCAAGTACTTTTAACAATCCACGCACCATATGGTACCCTAGTGTGTAAATATAGTGTTAAAACGGGAGGTAGGTGGATACATAAAAGGTATATCGTAAGTACGAAAAAAAATATTAAAAATGCTAAAATAAAATTTGCCTTTAAAAAGAAAGTTGATAGAAATATCAGACTTGCAATGTATGCATACTTTGAACAATATGTCTCTCACTAGCTTACATGATAAGTATGTTAAATATTTTATTTCTAAGTTATTCTAACGATTCCCACAACGGAGCACAAAATATACAGTTCATATATCCTTGCCACAAATGGGACATAAAACAACAACTTTACTAATTTCATTTAAAACCACAACTATGCAAATAAATAGCGAAGTAACAAAGTAATATAAATACTAGGTATTTTCCTTTTATGATATAAAAAACTTAAAAAAAAATATGCTAAATAGATGTTTTCTTATAACTATTGTATTATTATATCTATTTTCTTGTTTGTAGTTTGTTAAAACTTTATACATCAATTATAATTTTTGAATTTTTATGCCTTTGTCAATCACTAATTTTTAAAATTCATTTTCCACCAAAGGAATTAAATATAGAATAATAAACTGGAAAACGCAAATAATATTTCTCAATATTTATAACACACAATATAGGATAGTTGACTATTAAACACCAAGACTTATCTAAATATTGCAATTTCACAAGCTAGTATTCGGTGAAGAAAAATTACAAATCACAAATCCCCCGAACACTTATTAACATCAAAGTTTTATTATGTTATATATATTATGTCCATACAGATAATTGATTCTGTAACATCAAGAGCATACTAATGAAGACACATACTTATTTCATACTTCACAAGACAATCAATTGTACTAATGCATTTTTTACACGTGAAAGATTATAAATATTTTTACAATATATAAAACTGGTTAAAATGGCCTTGTAGCCAGGAATCAATAAATATAAATTAAAATATTATGATAAACAAATAGTCACTCAATTTCATTAAAATGGTTAAAATTGCATAGATACATACAAATGGATTTAAAATACAAAAAAAAGTCAACCACCCTATGGAATAAGAACTTGTTTGACTAATTGTTATAACGGTCCCTGTATAAGGACTTAACAATTTATATTACTAAAATGTATACAATTTGATTTTGATCATATATTATTATGACAAAAATTAATTATTTAAATAGAAGCGAGCTAAATGTCGCACTTAAAATAAGACATATCTCAATAAATTTTAATTCACATCATAAAATTAAGTCGCCTGGTTTCTTTCTTAACCTTATGAACCATTATTTTCCTATACTACTGGAATTTATAGAAATTGTAACCAACAGTAAGGTGAATAAAATTGGATAGTAAGGATAAAGAAACCAGATGTATAGTCCGTGTCTAACTTGAAGCCTCAACTAGCCCCAGAAGACTGTGTAGTGATTAATGTTCTATGAAAAACAGTCTTCTGGACAGCCACCAGTGCTCGTCAAGAGCAGCCATAATAAAGTTTGGCACGGGCTATATATGGGCGACACACCGTGTGTTACGTGTATGGCGTTTTTACAACAGTTCATATATGATAGCCTGTATGATGGCTTCGACGTGTCTCGTTGTGCACTCGTCGCACCGTAGCGTGTGTGAGGGGGAGGAGGGGGACGGGGCTTTGTGGGGAGCGGGGTTCATGGGGGTGGGGGGCGCGGCGGCGGCGGCGGAGGCGCAGACGTTGCGGACCCGCTAGCGGCGCGCGCCAAACTCGACCGCGTCGTCGTCGGTGATGTCGCCATGCCGCCACAGGTTCAGGCGCGAGGCCTTCGCCTGCTCCTGCGCGGCGCGGTAGTCTGACACCAGGGCGGCAAGCCGTCGGTCGCGTGTCGCCTCCACTAACGCCAAGCCCTCTTTGATCAGGTGCTAAAATAGTAATGCATGTTATTACAGCTATATTTACTTATTACACTAAAGGCCGATTTTTCATTCGTCAGATAAAAGTTATCCATTGAATAAATTAACAAGGTGAAACAAATCAACTGTTTTATTTGCGCAACTCTAATGTGTAATAATTTAATTTGAATGTTTTATTTTATCATATGAACTAGCTGACCCGTGCCCCACTTCACGGGTCGCCATTAAAAAATACACATGCACCCACCCACGTATGTCAAGGTTTCATTAAGATTTGTAACCTTTAGTTAAGTTATAAACACAAAAAGCAGTCAGTATCTCATACGAGGATGTGCGCAATTCTTGCTTGGAACGTTATTGCTGTAACATATTTGACAGACATCCCCGTGCCCAGTTCGCTGGACATAAAACATTTTTACTTTTATGATTCATTAATCACAATCAAATATAGCTTATGTCACTCGGGAATAACATAGCTTTCCACTGGAGAAAGAATTTTCAAAATCGGATCAGTAGTAGCGGAGATCAGTGTATGTATTATTAATTAATTACAAAACAATATTATATAAACAACTTTTAAATATCACATTGGCTTGTATTGTATATTATTAAAATATTTTTTAAGATTTGTTTAACTATTTTTTTTCACAAATGCACATATTTACAAAGTGTTAAAAAAAAAGAACCATTATTACTGATAAATAAATATAAGTGTACCTTTCCAATGTCAACATTGGTGTTGGAATCAACAAGTGTTACAAACGGCGGTTGTCCACGTACTTCTATGTTAATGAGTAACTTTTTGTTCAATGATTCCGCTGAGAAAGCAGACACAGCTTCAGCACAATCGTCTGGGTCTGTAGGGAATTTAACGCAGCACAGAACATATTCATTTGCATATGGCAGATCAGTTTCAGTGCCTGCTGGTAATGCTGCCAATCTTGTGAAGTCTATCACCTGTTTCAAATAAATAATGTTTATATAAAAAAAGGATAAATTTAATATATAAGATATTACATATAAACAATTTTATTAAAAGCTTTTTTTAAATAGTAAGGTCATAGGAAATACCTTACTTGCAAACATCATATAAATAGTGCCAATAATTTCAAAATCAAATTGGCTCTGACAGACAAAAGTGATAATGTTATAAGGGTACTATTTCACCATTTCGCAACAGAAACCTAGAAACTTGAGTTATCAGTTTCAAGCTGTCAAAAGGAGTACAAATATGGCAATACATATTTCATACTTGCCTCTCTATTTCCGTAATCAATGTATAGAATATGAGCCATTTTGTTCTCAGAAATTTTCTCAATCTTGGCTCTGTACCAATGGTTGTCCACAGTGAACTTTGCAGCACATATACTCCCTTTTTTCGGTATGTAAGAGCCTGATAGTGGAGGATTTGTTTTAAACTCCTGGTGTATTTTCTCCATTAAACTTTCCAGGCTCGGTCCAAGAGTCACAGTCTGGCCATAGAAGTTTCCATCGGGCTTTATAAAAGTGATCACAATCTGTTCATATTTCAAGACCCGATCTTGTTGTTGTAGTGCCTTTTCTGTGTCCACTTCTTTTTCTGCTTCAACAAAATCTTTCCATATACCAATACTTTTTTTCTTAGCATTCTCCTCTGCAGATTTTATTACACGTGCAAACTCTGATGTTTCTGCAGAGTGGTGCATCGAAGCAAGGCCATGTTCTACTAATGACACAGAGATGTTTTCATTCTCTACCCACAGCCAACCTATGAAATTTCCAGCTCTATCCATCTCTTCAATAGTGACCGTAACATCATGGAGAAGACATTTATCCTTAGTGAATTTGTATGCTTCCTCACTGTAGGGTTCTGCATCATGTATAGGTCCTCCTCCAGCAGCCGGGCGAGACAGTCTTGGACAATAAATTCCTGCCAGCAGGAAGGTCACTATAACTGACTCTTTAGGTATATACAATCTTAAGCGTGATCCACCAGCAACAAATTCAACTATTGCCTCAGTTTTCTGAGCTCTCTTCAAGAATGGGAAGAATTTTTTGGCCTTGGCAACATCACCACTTGTATCTTGCACTCTATGTGTTGGTATATCCTTTTTAGCAAATAAGCCAATACCAGCTTTCTGTGCTTTTCCTTCTGCATCTAGTAATTTATCGTAATGTGAACTTCTCTGATCATTATCATTTCTGTATCTCACAACTGTTGCATAACCCTTCGCAACCAATGCTTCAGCAACATTTCTGTAAAATTTATAATATTAAGTAGTGCATATATTAAATTTAGATATACATAAAAAATTAAAAATAATAGAAACTTGATAACAAAATTATATATTGATTACCACATTCGGTGTTCAAATCTATTATAAATATTAATTGCCGTTAAAGTAAATTATGCTTTAAGTTCTCAAGGCTCTATACTTACATGCCACCTGCGATGACAGTGCAACAAATTTTTTCCTGGAAGTTATCTTTAGGGGGTTGGATGTAATCGACTGTGACATTTACTTTTTTTCCCACTAACTTCTTTCTCAAAAACTCACGTGCTTCAAACATCCATGGAATGTCATAAAGGGGTTTAAATCCTCGTGGTCTACGAAATTGTTTTCCATCATCCTCTTGTCCATTCCTTTATCAAAGTATTCAAATTAATAAAATAAACCTGATTAACATTTAGTTACAGCTAAATGACATTGAGATCACAGTAACTCACATCAATTCTTTCCGAGTCGTATAATTTTTTAAAATGCATACTTAAATAATATTAGTGATAAATCAATATTGTAATTAAAAGTGCAACTAATACTGTCCACAAATAACTGTCAATTAAAGTTTAATACAATTTAATACCAAGAATGGAAACTTAATTTCTACATTAAAGTTAGCCAATTAATGAAACTACACAAGTATTCTAGTGTATACCAATATACATGCAGTGTGGTGACCTGTACACAAAAAAATAGGCATAATTGTTTTTAATGTTTATTTATTAATTTATGCAATATGACCATGGAATCCAAAAATGGATTTAATGGTATATATAGAACTTACTTTTCACGTGGTGGCCTGATGCTGGCTAAAAAGATCTTCTTTTCAATGTTGTTTGATACTTTAACCACGAGGGCATCACCATTGACCACCTCCATAACTGTAGCAGTGAACTCTTTCTCTTCTGGTGGGATTACTGGAGCATTGCTTATGTAGTTTGCCCATTTACGAATTTTAGCTTCCTTCGCACAACGCTCAGCCGCTCTTAAATTGATAATACCTAATAATATAAACCTCAATTAATTTGCATCACAAGTAAAATTAACTTCATTAAGTTTGAAAACCATTTATTTTAATTATTCATTGAGTTTTCTAATCTCTTTAGATCACTATAAAATAGATATAAAAAAATATATAATTACACCAGCCTACAAAGAAAGTAGTCTGTACTTTTGACTAGACCCATCTATTCTTATGTATTTCAATGAGCTGAATCCAAATTTGGTGTCATCTTGGTCAATACATCCTCAAAATTTTAAGGATGTAATGACCAAACTGATCACAGACTTGGATTGCCAGTGTCATTAACAGAAGCTATTTTATTCAAAACTAACAATTCAGCATTTTAACTTCCAAGGTATATTACATAAGGTCAGGTTAGTTAAAAGTTACTTTAACTTACCAGCTTTCATAACAGAAAGTGACCAATCTACGCAACGCGCAAAACCTTGTCTCAGGAGTAACTCTGCAATATTTCCATGGGGATGCAAGATAGTACCAACAAAGTTAGTGTTATTCACTGATTCTAGAATTACTTCAACATCATTCTGCAAAATTCTTGATTCAACGAAGAAGCGTGCTTCTTCAGCAAAAGGTTCGGACTCTCCATCTTGTTTGATCAGTGGGCACTTCAATTAAACATATATCACACATTATATTCTACATAACAAGTGTAAAATACTTTCAGTATCTAATAAATGAAATGGTTTCAAACTTAGACCACTGAGGCTGTTGTTCATAGATAATTCACTAATGGTTAAAATAAAATAATCACTAAAACTATACAGCTAAACAGAAATTATTTTATTTTAACTGTTAGCTGAATGTCTATGCACACCAGCCTAAGACATGGAGGCTAAGTGTTGTTAAGAAACATCATTAAGTTTGGTTTATACTAATAACACTTATAGCCTCTTCCTCTACCTTACCAATCAACCATTCATTTATCAGTTAAAATTTGATATAAGCTCCATACATGTAACATCAAAATTCAACCAATATGGTAAGATATAGGAACTATTAGTACCTAGTATTTAAGAGATTAAGAATAGAATGACAAGAATATAATGAAATAAGAATAAAAAAATGTAAAATGATTTGACAAAACAACAGTTTCCACAACTGTTACATAGGATTATTTTTTATTGTTTACATTGTCTATTTGCTGTAACTATCTTTTTTCTAATTTCATTCAACTGCTATCAAAGACATTAAAGACCTCTTAACACGCTTAATCAAATTTACCACTAAGTACTTCCAATTTGATTAAGTAATTATAAATTAAATTAGTAAGGAAATTTAAATGAATACTGTTACTTACTCTAATTCCAGACATCATTAATGTGATTGGAGTGTAATCAGGCAATAAGCAGAGCCTCACAGTTGACCCATCACGTATATACTCAACAATAGCAGGAACGGCCTTTCCTTTCAGATTGTTCACATATTGTTTGGGATCTTCCACTGTCCATTTAATATTCCGTATATGTTCCTATTGACCAATTAATTATATTTTTGAATATCATTACTATGGTATCTATCAAGGCAAGGAGATTTACATATTTTATAAACAAGATATCTAATGTTTTAAATAAATTATAAACTGTCTCCTAATCTATTACAATAAAGAAAATTATCCTAATTTGTTATTATTAGTAAAAAAATCGAAAGGTAATCTTACATGTGCATCTGGACCCCAAACACCTTTTTTCTGTGCCTTGGCAACATCTTCAAGTTCAACAAGTCGTTTCAGGTGGGGCATGTTTCGTGCACCATCTCTGATTTTACACAGGCCTTCCATTATAAGGGCTTCGTTCATATTCTCATCCTTGTTGGGATCTCGGCCCGACCAAACAATACCATATTCCCTTGTTCCAGAGTTTGGTGGTTTTTCAGAAGTGAATACCACTTCTCTTCCTACAAGTTTCTTTCTGAGAAATTCACGGGCTTCCCAAGCAAATGGCTCATCTTTTGTTTCTGTATCACTATAACAAAATATATTATAATTTTATAAATACATACATACATACATAACTTCACGCCAGTTCCCTTGCGGGGTAGGCACGAACAACAGAGTGCCATTTAGGCTTATTCTTACACACCTCACTTGCCTCTTTGACATTCATAACTCTTGTCATGCAAGCTCGTCTGTTCTTAAGGCTCCTGACATCACCTTCTGCTAGTACACGATCAATTTGATCATGGAAGGTGTGTCGTGGCCTTCCACGACTTCTGCATCCATCCACTTTTGCAATTTTATAAATAACTGGCTTATTTAAAAATACTCCACACAATGTACATAATATATATAGATAGATCCCAAACATGATACTTTAACTTAACAAAAATCTATTTACATCAAGTATTTGAAGTGATTTATATTTTGGTGAAGAGTAATATTTAACTATAGTTGGGTTTACTGTTATGCAAAAAGAAAGGTATTTAACTATAGTTAGGTTCACTGTTATGCGAAAAGGAACGTGGACACAGGGTTGAAAAAAACACAATTAATCAATTAGGTAGTTGTTTATTAGTTTTCTCAAACATCGGCATAATTACGAGAAGAATTGTAAGTTGCAGTATTATAGGAAATATGTTTCTACAAGCACTGATTGAACTAAAGAGCTTTGTACCTTAAGTCTAATAAAAGATAAATAATAATTGAGTGGCTCTCCTATAGGACACTAAAATTTAGTTATTCTGACATAATCAATGACTTTGTAGTTGATATGATGCATAACAATACAGGTAATTATGGACATACATATTATATATAGGCTTTTTGTCTTTATACTACTTCACAGGTAAATTTTTTCTTACTCTGTCTTCATCCATATACAATGTTTATTATAACACATCTTTAAGGATGCAACACTTGGAAGATGCCCGAAGCTCGCTGCAAAGCCATACCACACTACTGTAGATGATCTAACGCACAGCCTCCAGGTTGAAATTACCAGAACAAAAACATTGGGACCAAAACCCATACCATGGTTTTTTACACTAGTTTACTCATGCAAATCACCCTTGGAGCTAGTGCCACGATTGGAATGCATATTCATACATAATGCAATGTTTTAAGTTTATTTTTTATTATGAACAGAATGATGACAAAGATAAATCAAATGGCACAGAAACAAAAGAGTAGAGTATAATTCACCACAATTTTCACTCATCTCATGTAATGTTTTAAGTCTTCAGAATAGCTCAAACAAATTGTAAGGCCTCAATTGAGACCAATTATCGGAGTTCTTGTGATAACTCTATGGGAAGATATGATGAGTACACAGTTTACATTTCTCACAAAACAAAATTACTTCTCAAAAACTATAAATATCTTACAATTTGTTAATTTTAAAACAATATTTACATATTATTAGAAATAAAAATGCACAGCACTTTGTGCTTCAGTACCTGCCAAAAACTACGTGGAAACAATTGAATCACTAAACCCAATGCACAAATACAGAAGCTTAAATTTGAAGTTGAAATTCCTTATCGAACACCAGATATTTGTGATAAAAATGGGCAGTTCGACAAAAAGCCAATTTCATACATAAGGACCTAATTAATACCTGTAGAATATCATAATATTTTATAAATCAGTTTTATCTTTATTTTTTGTAAAAGCAACCCAAAGTTCCATTTCCAGTCTAAATTCAATTTTAGAAACTGAGTTTAAAAAGATACACAAATATTAATTTTAGGTAGGCACATTAAACTTTCCTAACCAGAATAACTACAGAACCCTGCTTAATGCTCATTTTTAATGAAAAATCATCACTTGTGCAGCCATATGATACTAAGAGCAGCTATAGAGATTTGTGTGACTACTCTAACTCACAAGTAGCATAGCTGTCTATATAGTATATATGTTGCTCGAGTTAACAAGTTATACAGATTGCAATAAATTCATATCTGTTCTAATTATATTTAAAGGTGGGTGTTATTATCCAATAGTACCAATTTTTAAGTAAAGAAAGATCACTAATCAAATTTTTTTTTAAGTTATTAATTTAAATGACTGAAAACAATGAAAGTACAGTCAATAAAAGCACACAGTAGATATTTTAGAATATAAAGTAAAAATACAAAGAAACCCCATTTTCATGAGACATAAAGAGAAAGTACAGTTTATAAAACTGACCTACCTGCTTTAGGGCTAAATAAATAGTCTAAATTGATGAAGCATTATATCAATAAACAGCTGCTAGAACTTAAACAAGTGAGTACTTACTTATTAGCAGACTTCTGACGAGCCAACTTCGGTGCCGTGATGCAAGATAAGGTGATGAGTTTTTCAGGAGGAGGGCCACCCTGAGGCTGTTTTCTTATTATAAGAGTGTCTCCCGATAATACCTGAATGAATAATAATCATCAACAACATAATGCTGATTTAGTCGGGACTAGAAGTGGGTACCAACAACCATTTTTTTGTAAGTTTTGCACGTGGCAAACGACATGTATATCGTTATTATTTTACATTATTTTGAGGGAATCTAAACAAATAAATGCAGGAGGGGGCCATGTGGTTCGTATTTATTTGTTAACCCCGTCTAATGTGCTGTGCCAACGGGGCATACTTTGAATCTAGATGAGGCATCGTAGCCTGTAGAGTGATAGGTATGTGAAATCGTTAGCTCACCTGTTTAACTATACCAATCTTGTGGTATGACGCGTGAGTTGGAACACTCATGGTGAATTATAATAATTTTACTCTTCCCTGACGATTCAGTAGAAAGGTGAGATGCTAAATAAGCTTATACACAATGGAGATTGCGTTCCGAATACCTAACTGAAGACCAATAATTTGTCCTTGAATGACGTCACTTATGTCTTTTATCTCTTTCTTTAGGGTGACAATACTTTCTTTTAAAAATATGGATAATAAATTACTTTTCGTTTTTGTATCGTTTGCCATGACTGATTTTGCTTAACAATTAACAAAAACCTGATAGCTGCCATTTTTTAACCCCCGACGAAAAAAGAGAAATTATAAGTTTGACCGCTGTCCGTCTGTGGCACCGTATCTCTTGAACGAGTCAACCAATTCGGATACAATTTTTGTATCCCGCAAACCCGCAGCAAACCTTATCGTGCCAATCTCTATCGAATTTGATGGCTCAACGATAGGTATTATTTTCGACTTTTTAAATGTTTACTTTTCTTTTTTGTTGGGTTTTTTTTATTTAATTTTGTAACAAACATGTCATCCCTCTATACTTTTTATACGAGGATATGGAATACATTGTTCAGTACCTCGTCATACTGTCTGATAGATATTCTTTAGAAAATATGGGGGATGATCACTACCCAAATGTCGATACCAAACATGATTGTCGAAACTTTAGGATTACTTATTTATTTAATACTTTATAATTTTTAAAACTTCTAATTATTTATAATAATCAACAATAGAGATTTTCGGTAAATAAAATTACAATTAGTTTTTGCTATTTCTAGATTTAATTGATAGATTATGTGACGCTCACCCCCTGATTCAAAGGTCTAGGAATGACATACCAAAGCCGAAGCATTGAGCGGGATATGGAATAAAAGAATTTATATAGTGAAAATTAATAAAATTTATTAAATGAATAAAACATAAAATATTGCCCATAAATCGTAATCATCTAGTGTTAGGAACCCTTCGCTGCAAAACCGTTAACCCTATGTTCACAAGGTAGGTTATATAGAAAGTGCTGATCAAGAAACAGGTAGACTTATTTTTCTTAAAAAGTTGTATATATCACTTCACTTTCGGCGAATAAAAGTGCAAAGTCAATGCAAAAGCTTTGATGTCAACACTATATGTATTTTTTTTTCTTGTTTACTCTACTAACTTTCTGAAAATTTTCACAAATATTAGCAGTTACTTCGCAAAATATTTTCAATTTCAGACTGTGATGTATAATCCTGGACCACATTTATGAGCGATATCATATCACTAATTTTTCGCTCTTGTCTCTTCACCTTTTGCTGCAATATTTTTCTACTCTTCTCTAAAGATTGTTCACGTGATGTCTTGAAGTTTACTTGAACATTAAAATCTTTCAAAGCACGCCGTTTGTATGGTGGTTAATTTTCAATATCCTGTCGAAAGTTAAAATTAATTTAGAGTCAAAAATGTCCAATGGAGATTTCACTTTCATTGTTTTTATTTTCATGAGTGGAAACTTATAAAAATGTAATTCACAGAATACTGTCTATCTAATAAGATAATTTGCTAATATAAAAGTTTGTTCACTTACAATATCTTGTTTTGGAAATAGCATTAGGGGAACATTATCATTGACAGCTGTATGTGATTGAGTCCATGAAGTTGATAGGACATTAACACAATCCTGAAATTAAAAATGATTTATAGAGGTATACATTTTTCATAAGAACATAATAATATATACTATAAAGGTCACAAATGTTCTTATCCAACACTTACCACCACATTGCAACATTTACACAATTGATATGAGTAGACTGGTACAGCATCTTTTAGCAGACAACCTGGCCTGCTAGTTATAGTCTGCATTCTTAAAATGAAGACTACAAATCTTCGCAGATTCATAAAATTTTCCCTTTAATGGTACTACAGATAACCAAGCATTCCTCTTGTTTGGATCTTTAGGGAAACTGTAAATAGAAATAAACAGAAAAATAGTGGAAATGTCCAAAATTAGGCTATAAACTGTTTTTAATAAATCATTTTGCTCATTTAATTCACAATGTTTTAAAATCTTGGATCTTCATTATGTAGATTAAAAGTTACGCCAAGACTACAAGCACTACATATCAGTAAATACTTTATACAGGAAGTTTTTATCATTAGACCAATTTTTAAGAATAAGAAGCTTGTCACCCTACTCCTCTTGTTTATGTATAGTTTACAATACAATAAATCGTATTTAACTGCATATTAGTAGAATAATTCGCTGTGGGAGATGATGCAAAGAAAGTGTCGTCAATTTCTGTATGTGTTATTATAAAATAGCAAGACTTTTAGTGTTAATTTCCCTAAAATGTTAATGTAACTCAAAAAGAATTTAATTCAACTTACTTGTGGAATTTCACGCCTGATGTTGGATGCCAAACACTTTTGCAACCACGAAATACACAACTCATTCTAGAATATCACTTAAACACACCATTTATCATATAAAATCTCAGTTATACGATCGAATTAGACGAAACTCATAAACTAAATTTTTGACAGGAAGCCATATCTAGTTTCAGTGTTGCCAAAGTAGATTTTTAATTTTTGACGAATGCTGGGGACAACTTTGTGAAATAATATTGTTATAATATTTTGAATCAAAGGAAAATTTCCTTCTTATTTAATAAAAGATTCCATTACATAAAACTAATCTCTGTCTATTGTTTGCAAATAAAATAAAATCTTACAAATTTTATAATAATTTCTTAGAACTGATGGAAATTGAAGAATTTTTTTACTTTTGTATATATGTCGGCGCGAATATGTCACTTAATTTATAGATGACGTAAGAATAAAGATAATCTAAGTTCTCTAATCTAAAATCAGCAAACGTATGACAGCATTGTGAATAGCAGAGTTGGTGTTGGTAGACCACGAAGTACACATCATGATCAAATAGAAGTGTTAAAAAAAGGTCAGGTAAAAAGCATCTCAAATAAACGTGCGTATATGAAGAGTTTAATGAAAGTAGATGAAGCGAAAGTTGATTGTCAAGATCGTCGCAAGTGAAGATCCATAGTCTCTGCCTGCCCCCATGGGAATAGGCGTGATAATATATATGTATGTATGAACAAATAATTGATTAACAATAATAAAAATATTTATTTTGTACAGCGCACGTGTGTTAGTTTGCTTTTATGTTAGTCGGTGCAAATTATCAAATGATAACATAAAAGTAATAACAGGTTCTTTAATTTTATATCGATTATTGAGCATTTGTTTAATAATTACCGACCTGGACCAGATGCATTGGACACTGTGCCTCGAGTCTTGGAGCAGAGAGCCCCGAATTCTAGTCAGTGTTCACTCATTTATTTACTTTGTCTACTTATAATTATTATTTGAAAATTATTTTTTAACAATTGTAATCTTTAATAGATTATTTGAAATGTTCTTGTGATTTATTATTTGGAAGGAGTAAACTACTCTACTATTACTATTTAAGAAATTACTGACTTTGGCTATAAAAGCCGACGTTCCTTATCTTTGAAAAAACCCAGTACCGCCCTTTCTATTATGACATCTAATTTTCTTGCAGAAAAGTAAACCTACAGCTTCTATATTATGCTAATTTATTCGATATTAATATTATATTTTGCTAATTTTTCGTCATTAATATATAACAAGATAAACGAAGAAAGTATTATTTGGGTGCAATTTACCGTATGTCTTGGTAACCCGAACGATAGAGCGAGTGAGATGGAAGACATAACAAAGGTCAATGGAGTTCATATTTTTGGTCTTCAAAAAAATGTTAGCATTGCAATCTCCATTGTGTGGAGAGGGTTTTGTAGTTTTATTATTTTAATAATTTTACTAAAGAATATACACATTTTCACTCAAACTCACTCTTTTATTTTTTATGAATTATATATTTTTGATGTACAATTTTTGATATAATAATAAAACCGCACGATAAAACATCGCCTTTGAAGTTCCCGCCAAAAGATCGTCAGTCATGATGTCAATATTATTCTTAGAATAATTAATTGAAAAAAATGTAATAATAAGAATAAACCGTATTAAATGTTTCATAAAATTGATTTAACTTTATAAATTAATTGAATCAGTATTATATTGTATAAATACATTTTTTTTATTTTTATATAATCTATGGTCAACACACAAATGACCGGATTGTTGAAATTTTCTGACCGGATTGTGAGAGTTTTTGGCGGGAACTGAAAGGATGAAAATTACTCTAAAATGAACAATTGTTGTAGGATATTAATAGTTTTTAAGACTACTTAAAAACTATTAATATCCTACAACAATTGTAATTACTTAATTATGTGTTTTGTGAAAAATGTGAACTGTAAAGTCAAATGTGGCCTTTTGAGTTGTCACAAGAACTCCGTTGAATGGCACTAGCTGATTACCTACCTTTCAACTGTGCTACACATAGGCTTAAGAAAATGAAGAAACTATATTGTAAACTAAGATCTGGCTTAAAGGCCTAGCTGCCAAGCCATAAACTTAAATAATAATAATGTATTCTCATTTCTGGCTTAAAGGCCTAGTTATCAAGCCATAAATATATATAAAAAAATGTATTCTTATTTGGAGTTTTTGGTGGGAACTGAAAGAGGACGTTGTGCTGTGCAGTTTTATTTTCAAAAATATGTAAATTATAATATTGATAGCTTTTGAGTAGTAATTATGTGTTTTTGTAAGAAATGTGAACTGTACAGCCAAATGTGACCTTTCGAGCTTTCACAAGACCTCCGTCGAATGGCGTCGATTGTAGCCTACAATACAACTGCGCCTGGCTTGAAGGCCTAGTTGCCAAGGCTAAAACATAAAAAAAATGTATTTCTATTTGCCTAGTGGCCAAGCCATAAACATAAAAAATGTATTCGTATTTGTTAATTGTGCTTGTTTTTATTAATAAACTGATAGTGCTGAAAATCCCTTCCAAATAATTAATTTTACATACTATATAATCAATTTTAAACATTTGAATAACTTAATATGGGCGCATTCTTATAGTCCTCACAACGCCCAAAATACTCTTTTAATCGTTCCACGACCACCGGCGTTATGGTCGCCACGAAATGTCACTACAGACTTGTGATTTTCGCTCACACAGCGCTCACAACGACGCACGTCAAAAGTTGGGTTGAAAAATCAGTTCCATTTCAGTTTACGATTGTAATGCTCGCAAGTAAGTGTAACGGCAAAAATAGCAATCGTGAGCCTGGTCCTTGTAATCTCTTGTGGAACGTAGCCTATATGATAAATATTCACCGTAACTTCGCATGGTTTTTGCATTTAGCCAGTACAAATTTAGGGAATAGGTCCTAATCAAAGAGTACATTAATATTTAAGGGCCGGTTCCTATATCTATCTTATCATCGCTTGAATTTTAATATTACTCGTATGGAGCTTGCTTTATATGATGTCAAATTTTATTCGATAGGCAAATGAACAGTCGTTAAGATATAGGAACCGGCTATAAATGAAAGTATGATATAGGAACCGCTTCGATGACCGTGGCGGGTACAACTGATGAGGTGGCTACAGGGCTGGCCATAACCGTATAGGCGCCCCGGGTGAATCATGCATTTCCTCCAAATGTTAGACAGGAACGTGAAAGTTTTTGAGCATGTATGGATGCATGCATGTTTATTGCTCTCCCAAGCAAAAGCTACTGAACAGATTTTGATGAAATTTCACAGTAATATAACTTATATATCAGAAATCAAGCTGGGGTGCAGGGCGCCTTGCAGGTTCCGGCCCCCTCTAGCGGCTGCTCAGGCCGCCTACCTCTTACGCTACTGAGTGGCTATATCCCAGCTGTGGGTCGTTAATAGCTTAATACCTATATTATTTTTTTATTATTATATCAAGACTACAGGTAGGTAGGTATATCAGAGATAAGATTTGAGCAAGTTATGTTTTGTTAAAAAACTTGCTTTACACATAGTTTCAGGGAGCAAACTTTCAATGGAGATTGTACCTATTCCTATTTTTATTATCTACAATTCCTATCAAAACTGCTAGGCCGAGTTTAATGTAGTGTTCTGAAATATCTGCGAAACGTTTATTTGAATACAGTTGTACAGAATTGGACGTAAAATTAAGCAGTATTTCTAACAGCAGAAAATATTCGTGTAAGTACTTTATTTTGTCGATAAAGCAGAAGCCGTACAGAAAGTAGCTCATTTAACAAAACACGATATTTCAACATCGTCGCCAAAAGTTTTTTAATAAGTCGGTTCGCAGGGCTTCAGTGATGACGACAACTTTTTAGAATATTGCTGTGCCATGTTTTGGTTTACAACATAGGTAATTGTTTGTAAAAACGTTGACTTTTTTATGGCATGTCTGAGCTAAATTTATTAAATCTAAAGGGGTTATGTAAGTATTCTAACCCGTGTTTTAATGCAGGTTGAAATAACGAGAGTCAATACTTAAAAATATTATGAAAACAATAAACGAAATTCCATAAACGACTATATTCATGCAAAGGATTATGAAATTGTGTAATTAAGGATAATCCTCCCTTCATGGCGAGGCTTCATCTGGGATAATGTTACATATATAGGCCGATTCATGCAGATGTGGCGATATGTGTAATGCGTTATTTTTGATGCGATGTTGTTTTTAATTGTTATTATAATTGTCAGATAAGGTGTGTATATACATTATACACTAATGTGGCTATTCGATAACGTCGTTATTTTTAACGCTAAAGCGTTTTTATTTAATAATAAGACACATTATCCCAGATGAAGCTTCATCATTAGAAAAGCATTCTAATAGTCGAAAAGAATTATATTTTAGGGACCAAAAAGTTTATAACATTTTTATATAATAATGGCCATTACTGTCAGTCAATCGTTTAACGTCGCCATATGGAAAATATCTCAAAATTCGAACTCAGAAAAATAAATGACAATTTTTCTACATTCGTTCAGTATGACTGTGAAATATGGTTTGTAATATGTAGCATTGTCCGGTGTCGATAGTCACTGGTGTTCATGTATTTTTTATTGAAACAGTGTTTAAACATAACAGTTTTAAGTTGAAGAAGTTTAAAATGGCAAACGCAGATTTTAGAAAGGATGTTACCATGCCGGTCCGCCCTAGAAGTGTTTACACAGCACACTCTTACAATCAGGTAATTATTGTTAATATTAATAAGCTATATTTATAGTAAGGTGGTGTTTGATATGCGATAGTGTTTCAGATATAATCCGTTTTACGCAAATACGGCGATAGGCTAAATGCATTGTTTGAGATGCGACATTGTTAGTGATGTTAAATATTGTCATATAATGTGTGTATATTCACTAATGTGGCTATCCGATAGTAGCGTTATTTTTTAACGTTTTAAATATGACGCATCAGCCACAGCCGCCTAAATCTTTAACAATAACGAAGACGAATCCGTAGCGTAACACAGGTGTGGCCGCAACATAAGACAAAGCATCTATACTTAATTAATAACATGACCAAATAATCGATCCCTTAGGTTTGCTCATGTTAACTTTGAGTCCTTATCCCGCGAAAATTAAGCTATTTCCCTGAAATTACCTTGCGCTCATTCCCGTTATCCTACTATTATATATATATATATATATGTGTATATATATATATATATATATATACACATATATATATATATATATATATATATATATATATCTTAATATGTATAAATTACTTGTCACGTTGTTTGTCCGAGATGGACTCCTAAACTACTTGACCGATTTTAATCAAATTTGCACACCGTGTGCAGTTTGATCCGATTTGAAAGATAGGATAGCTTACATTTGGACCCGGTAGGTGGCGCTGGAATCGGGTTCTAAATTTTATTTCTTCAGCTAGAACAACGTCTGCCGGGACAGCTAGTATATACATATATACATATATATATATATATATATATATATATATATATATATATATATATATATATATATATATATATATATATATATATATATATATATATATATATATATACTATTATATATCCTACTATTATATATTTCATCGTACGGAATAAATATAAACATCCAAGCAGTCACTTTCTATGTATCAGCATAGAAGGTTACTAGTGTCACAGTACTCTGGCCCTGTAGACAAATGGGATTAGCGGTAAACGAATAGAAGAAAAATGTATGGGAATGACCGTCAGTACATAGCGCAACGATATGTCATTACGCTAAGTAGTAGTAGAATTCGCCACAAAGGCAGGCAAAGGAATCTTAGTCCATACAGCCAATTCTGATGTATAAGTCTTCGTATAGTAGCGTAGTTGTGTTGTAGGCTACAATCGACGCTATTCAACGGAGTTCTTGTGAAAACTCGATAGGCCATATTTGACTATTCACATTTCTCACAAAAACACATAATTACTACTCAAAAACTATTAATATCCTACAATTATTGTTCATTTTAGAGCGATCTTACACATTTTTAGAAAATAAAACTGCACAGCACAACGTCCTCTTTCAGTTCCCGCCAAAAACACTCATTACGCTAAGTATTGACGGCCTCTGGTTGAGGGAGCTAAGCCTTTGCCGGCCTAGCACATTGCAACGCAGAGGTTCCGGGTTCGATTTGGATTCGGAAACGTATTTTCTCAGTTATTTACTATGTTCTGGGTGTCGGGGATCGGCCCCAGAGTAGTAGGCCCCGTTGAATATTACCATAACACAAGCGTAATTGGTTAATTACAGTATATAGTATATTAAGTATACAAAGTGTGTATCTGTCTCCCGATGAAAAAAAATATATGTCATACATTTTCTATTCTACTCGTTTAGTGCTAATGCCATTTATATACAGGGCTTGCCCAGCAGAAATTGTAGTTCCAGAAGGCTGTTAACTACATAACTAGATGGCGTCACAACTTACTCCTCTTTCACTCAAGCGTTTTATTATTCAAACATATTTTGTAGATTGAAACCGTCAAAAATTGTTATGAATGATAAAACGTTAAATTTGATATAAAAAACATATTTTAAGTTACGTCAAAAAGCAAAAGATGAATGCTCTGTAGCGTCATGTAGTTATGTAAGCTTAGGAACTTTTCAGATATATATTTATAGGTTGCTTTCAAATCTATCGGTGCAGCGTCGGCACTTCAGCGGCAGGGAATCAGAATGCCCGACGCGGCACCGAATCAGGGAACACTATTAGAAATATAGGTGTTCCGTTAGCTTTCGGTACCGCGTACATGGAGCATGCCGATTCCGCACCACTGCTGTAGCGACAAACCGGAAAGTTAATAATAATATAATAATAATAATCGGTAGACAAACACATACATTGTACATCCCGAAGTTAAGCAAGTTACGCTTGTGTTATGGGTGATATACAACGGGCCCCTCTGGGGCCTACCAGACTCCCAGACCATAGTAAATAACAGAAAGTTAATTTCCGAAATTTACCATGCTAGGAATCGAACCCGTCGCTTCTGCGTTCCAGCAAGTTCGGAGGGCTAAATCTGCGGGCTAAGTACAATCATAAAGGCCATCCAAAAAAAAGTAAAGAAAGTTGCCTTATTGACAGCCATTCCCAATATTCTTCTTTCATGGTTTGAAGTATAGATGATATCATTGCTAAAGAGCCTATGAAAATAGTCTCTGATATATTGAGACTTCTTGCATGGTTTAGTGACGGAGAAACGTCGCTGCCAGCTCAGATATCATAGGAATTTGTGCAGGAGGATTCAAACTTGTCCGCTTTCCAAGACTACAGTAAATTTCTCGAAGGAGGCTTGGGTCAGGCGGAGTTGATGGGCGCGGCGGGGTGGCAGCCACCGTGGCGGGCTCCTCTGCAGCGCAAGGCTCCCTTCTATCCTGGTGACGATATCTATCACGCTGATACATGGCGAGAGCTAGAGGTAAGAATTATTACATTCTCATCTAACTGCAATTGCTTTAATACCAGGTTTTTTTAAACCATGTATCCTACTAATTATTCATTCCTTCTATTTATATCAAATGCTAATTAGAAAGTTATACTTCGATATTATTTTATAAAGCTGCCAGACCAGCAAGATATTCATTGCCTTGAATCAACTAAATTGAGTCAAGGCATAGAACTAAGAGTACACGACAGTATACAATGATATTGTAAGATTCAAGTTTATATTTACTTGGTTGCTTTATCTGAATTGAAGGACAAAAAGGGACCGTCTAATATCAGCTTAAGGTAAAGCAAATACAGTGAGGCATATTAATTGCCAGGCATATTATTTTGCGGTGCTAGTTGTCTTAATTCTATTACATAATCTTACATTTACCTATTACGTAATCTTCGTAATCTACTTACATTTATTGATTAGCTAGCTAATCGTGTAAATAATTTTTTATTTCACTGACAAAAAATGAATATAGTTTTGATCCAGTATTGTTGTTTTTAGTATTTATTTACTATGCATACCACAGACAAATATTCACTATTTTTGTAGGAAATTTACTGATGCATTGGCTTATCTTGACCTATAATATAGTGCACAGGCAGGCCGCGTGAGGATTAACCCACCCGATGTGAAAAATCTGTTTGTTCAAATAGCTTGCTATTTGTAAATAGTGTTTGCACTATTTAAAAAATTTAAATCCATACTCGTATTGTGTTGGCATGTGGGGTGTAGTCTGACCATCTCTATACGTGCATGCATATTCATGCCCGTAACCAAGTAATTTTGCGTTGTATATAATTTTCATTATGGCAAAAAAGACAAAGATGACTTGCATGACATATAAAGTATTGCAAAGAGATAAACAAACGTAATTATAGAATTTTTCGCAATTACGCCCTAACTGGTTACGTGGGTTATTCGATAGGAAAAATCCATACTAAATATTATTTTTAAACTGATTGCCAGGTAACGGATGTAGTGGGTGGAGCCGGGTACAACGCTTCTGTGACTCCCCACGGCACTGTTTGTCTCCGACTCAGGGATAGAGTCAAGTAAGCTTTAAATGTCACATTCCTAATTTAGTTGCAGAAAAACCAATACTCGTCGATAAAGCCCGTTAAAAATGAATCTTTGTTAATGACGTATTAACGTTCATTAATTATCATTCTCAGACCTCAGGAATGGGTGTAAAATCTGCCATGAAAATGCTGTTCTGATTATAATAACCTATGACATTTTCAAGTATGTTTAGGCCGGTCACGTGATCGTTCTCTGAGTAAGCTATGTATATATAAATTAAAATGAAACCTTAAAGTTAATTAAAGTGGGTTATAGTAGGTACAGTTGAGGTGGTGAAGTCCCTCGGGGGAACTCCATACAGCCCTCTTTATTTCTGTATTTGAATGGCCACGTCGACAACAAATCGATCAGTAAAACTAAAGCACCATTTAATTCTGATTTGAAATTGTTGTTCACGTTGAATTCCGTTTAAGAAAGGTAGAAAACCAAAGGCATACGAACTTACCCCACTGACTTCCCCACCTTGACTATATAATTAATGAAATATATATAAATTCGGTAAAGCCAAGTAACACTATGTGAATTGCATGTGAATCTAATATGTGAACATTAACCCCGTAAAATTTATTCGGCTGCCCCGTTTCAAAACAGTGAGTGACAATTATTTAGAATCTATTTGTTTCGGTAGGTATGCATATTATTACATAATCAAATTTTTGGTATATAAAGCTTTTTTATATTCCATCAACATGACACTATCGCGCCTATTAAAACATAATACGGTCTTTATTTTTGAAAATATAAATTTTCCAAAAAGTTCTCTAGTGGAACTTAAATTGAATAAAAACTTGGCATCACCACGCATCACTTTCTTTGTAATTTTTGCATACTTGGTGTTTGAGCAGAGTTTTATACAATTCAGAGTGGATATGACGATCGATGGAGCAGTGCGTGTGACCAATGCAAAGAACAACATCATCTTGGCCCTATCTCGATCTGGCGCCGCGGCCGCTCTTATCCATCCCAATGGCCGAGTATACCACTATGGTTCTCGAGTGGAAATCCAAGCTAGGCACCAGCAGGGGAACAACAAGTGAGTTTTTATATCTGAAATAATCTAGTAAAAATAAATGACCATACATACACTAAATGCAAAAAGAAAATACCTACCTTATTGTTAGGAGTTATTAATCTACCTATGTCATGTTAATGAGTAATGATTGGTGTAAACTGAAAGTTATTTTACATACATACATAACTTCACGCCAGTTCCCTTGCGGGGTAGGCACGAACAACAGAGCGCCATTTAGGCCCATTCTTACACACCTCACTTGCTTCTTTGACATTCATAACTCTTGTCATGCACACTCGTCTGTTCTTAAGGCTCCTGACATCACCCTCCGCTAGTACACGATCAATTTGATCATGGAAGGTGTGTCGTGGCCTTCCACGACTTCTGCATCCATCTACTTTTGCATTGTATATCTGTTTAGTCATTCTTTCATCATGCATTCTTTCCACATGCCCGAACCACCGGAGCATTCCTTTCCTTACCTTCACCCCGACACTCTCTTTCAGACCAACTCTGAAAGTTATTTTGTTCAGGATAATGATTGTTTTTGCGAAATCTATCCAACAAGACAGTTTTTATTGCCAGAAAGCGTTAAAGCCATCATCTCTATGTACACTGACGGACTCATAAACTGCATCAAAGTAATAGACGACTTTGAAATAAATATATTAACCAAGTATGCAAACTTTCTATACAGATTTAAATTGAAACCTCTAGATTGGTTCGTAAACTTTAAAACAGCGTAGGGTCATATCCTTAAGTTTAAGTTTGTGTACTGGAAAGGACCTTAAGACTTTTTTTGAAGAAAAAACAGAAATTTAAGGAAAATTGGTTTAATTAAAAAATTGGTTTTAACAATAGACACAAACTTTATGCAAGGGTTTATTTATGTTTTAATAAGGTGTATTACTTCCACGTGCCCTTATTACGGATTCTAATCGGTTCCGCATAGATTTTATTAGGGTTATTAAAAGATCTTGCGGAATATTGTCCCATTCTTCTGAAAGTGCTGTTCTTAGTGCTGCCACTGTCGTGGGAAAAGGGTTTCTCGCATATACAGCTCTTTTTAAATTGTCCCAAACATGCTTAATGGGATTAAGATCCGGGCTGCGTGCTGGCCAATTCATTGTACGTATCCCAACCTCTTCGCAATATTGTCGAAGTTGTGCAGCAGCGTGCGGCCGGGCATTATCCTGCATTAAAGTAAAATTTTCGCCTATGAATCCCATGTAAGGCACCACGTGATCTTCTAAGATCTCTGTTATGTAGCGTAGCGATGTGCAGTCAAACCCCCTCTATTACCGTTTTGACGGACCATGTCTATGAACACAAGTTCTGTTCGCCCGTTCATCGATATGCCACCCCAGACCATACACGAACCGCCTCCAAAAGGAACACGCTCCTCAATGAAACTTTGAGCATATCGCTCCCCACGTCGACGATAGACTCTTCTGCGACCATCTGCACCATATAAACATGTCCTACACTCGTCCGTGAACAATACGGAGGTCCATTGCTCTTCTGTCCAATTCAGGTGATCACGCGCAAATCTTAAGCGAGCTTGTCTGTGAGCTACAGACAACTTTGGACCATTTGCTGGTCTAAAAGGGGTGATATCCGCTTCCTTTAACCTTCTTCTTATTGTTCGTGCACTCACGCTTACTCCACGCACTTCATTAAGCTCTGTTTTAATGTTAACAGATGTGAGGAAACGATTTCACAGGGAAGTTGTAACAATAAATCGGTCATCACGACCGGTGGTTGCTCGAGTCCTGCCTGTACCACGTCTCCTTCTGTAAGAACCTGTCTCCACAAACCTTCTGTATATTCTAGAAACCGTAGACTGGTTTAAATTTTTAATTTCTACCAATCGTTCGTTGATCCAAGCCCTCCCGCACCAATGCTACAATTTGAGCCGCTTGTTGGGACGAAGTATCCATATTATGGTTCAAAAATTCGTAATAAGGGCACGTGGAGGTAATACACCTTATTAAAACATAAATAAAACCTTGCATAAAGTTTGTGTCTATTGTTAAAACCAATTTTTTAATTAAACCAATTTTCCTTAAATTTCTGTTTTTTCTTCAAAAAAAGTCTTAAGGTCCTTTCCAGTACACAAACTTAAACTTAACCTTAACCCTACGCTGTTTTAAAGTTTACGAACCAATCTAGAGGTTTCAATTTAAATCTGTATAGAAAGTTTGCATACTTGGTTAAAATATTTATTTCAAAGTCGTCTATTACTTTGATGCAGTTTATGAGTCCGTCAGTTTATATATTTCGTCAAACAGTTATCGCCCCGAAGAAACGCGGTCGATCCAAAGCAAATTAAAGACGTAGGTACTATAACAAATCTGTAATGTAACATATCAAAAGGGTTTCCTTTTGATATGTTTGGACATAGGGTACTTGCCGAGTACATAGGGTAAGCTTTGAATAATGTTATTTCAATCGATTCTTTATACCGAATAAATCTGCGGATGAACATGTTTTGCCGGTCTGATAATGCCATACGTTTCCTATTTACGTTCATAGTATCTTCAATAACCTCTGTCGTCCGTTTATATTTTTCTTATACTTATTACTTTTTCATAAAATAACAGAGCTATTAAATAGATGCCTATTGTAATAAACCTTTTCTCATAAAAAAAATAGGCTCCATAAATCTACTTTTAGGTAAAAATTATGGTATTACTCTTAGACGTGTTATATTTCAATGGTATTACTTTTAAGAAATTAATAATAGGGATCTAAGGTATAATATAACTATAATTATAGAAAAAGAGTTAAAATTGAACTCCGAACTAGAAAAAATCTAAAATGACATTGTATTGAGTTTCATATGGAACTTTTTATGCATGGCGGGGAACTACATTTTTTCAATTTATTTCGACTAAGATGCTAAGAATAGATTAGGCTTTGGGCACAAAATAATAAATATGATGTATTCTGAGTATGGTTACTTCTACTGTTACATAATATAATCTCTCAAATCATTTATATTTGGAATGTTTCTATTGTGCAGATACACACTAAATTTTAATATTCTTCAAAATTCACGTTGGAAATTTTCTAGAATTTAAAACTGATAACTTACCGTAATAATGGGGTCGACGACAGGATTCTGTTCCGCGAAACTATTCTTTAATTTTATCGCATGCCGTAAACAGCCTTGTATTTAACATACGGTATACGACTTGTTTCGGTAGAAACAAAAAACTCCATATTTGGTAATAATTGAGCACATTCATAATGCTTAATGAAAATAGTCATGACAACCATTGGCTAAAGGCCTCGAGTTTTCATCGAACCAGTTCGAATTCTCCTAGTGAACATGCTTTGCTGAGCCAATTTTTCTGGTCTAATTTACATACGAGTTCGATTACCACGTTAAAAAAAAAGAACTTTCGCAAAAGTTACACATCTTATCCTCTTTGGAAAGCGCGGTGGGTTTACCATCCGTTCCCCTGATATGGAGGCGGCCAACCTCAGCAGTTGTGAACTCATTCGGACTGATAATATTACAATGCTAAAATTTATATTCGATACAATCGAACAATGGCTATTACCAACGACTGTGTGTGTGGCGGCTGGACGTAATGAAGAGAGACCTTAATTTCTCAGTAAATATTTAATATTTCGTTGTACAATAATATCAGAAACTTATTTCGCAAAAACAGACGAGAATGATAACGTCAACTGAAGGCAAAAAAAAATGTATCCAAAAGGTTCATAGAGATCTTTTACTGCCGCCTACATGGCTTGTTTAATATGGTTTGGGGATCTAGCCAGTGTCAAGTATGTTATAGTTTCAAGTACAAGTAGGTAGGTATACACAATTGTTCAAGTTTGAGAATAATCTTGAAGAAACTAAACTCCAGGTGAAAACTGAATCCACATACTCCCTCAGCCCAGCCTCAGACCGATTATAGGTCATACTAAAGCCAAGCATCCGAGTTCTCGTCATCGTCATGTACATCCGTCTGTATTTGTTTGTCGTGATTATATTTTGAGTTGGCCGATGCGCACTTGGCCGATTTACTAAATTGAGGTGTAATCTAAAGCAATATCCATCACTCGGAAGAAAGTGCGATTCACAATTCATGTGTAGCTTAAAGGACACATTTGAAATCGCTCACGTTCTACACTCTACAATAATGCATTCTTAGAATATTTTCAAATATGGAGCAAATATATTAGAAAAATGGAATTGGAGGTAATATATTTCCTTCGTCCGTTTTCGATCCTTTCGTCTATAGTTTGTACACTTAGTAGTATAATACGAAGAAGCCTCTAATGTGTAAGCGGTCAATAGGTATGCGAAGATGTGGTACAAGGGCGTGTCTTTCACTGCAGAGCAATGCGCACTAGTGTACCTAGTCGATGCAGCCGGAACTCGAACCACCACAGATACTTTTTTGGACATGAGTCAAGACTTCACACTAAATGTATTTTATAAGTAAGTGCCAACATTTATTTTTATCGTTGACTTTGTGTTTAAATTGTGACCTTATTCTGATATAATATTTGATTGAATATCTTCATGAAGTTGTTGTGGCCACCTATAATTTTATATATAATAATAGTTTTTAATTATAAACCATACTGAATCGTAAAAGAGAATCCATCTGCTGAAGTTATAATACACCTTCTACAAAATTCTAATGACTTGTGGCTTTTCCGATGTATCGATATGTGCGCATTGTGTCGCGCATGGTTGCATTCGATTTTTGCTTGTGTTTGTTTGGCATGTTCGGTTTCTGCAACCCAGAAACGCGGTTGTAGTTAGTTTCGTCTATCGCATTATTTACTTTATTGGAATAATTGTATATGTAGCGAGTCCCGGCACGGTCCGTCATACGTGAACGAGGCACTATCACTACTGCAGGCAGCCCAGTACTGGCTCACGGACGACGGCATTGACAACTGGATCATCAACAATGTGCGTGTTAGCCAAACTTCCGACGGACTTGTCAGGTTGGCATGCATCTAGTGTTTATATTATCATAGAATATTGATAACACTTAAGAAATGAACGAAAACGCAAGGATTGTCATCGGCAGCTCTGGGATGCGAAGCAAAATTGATTGGCCCGCCCTACCTCAAGTTATATTTAACAGAACTCGCATTTCTCTCAGTGAAACAGTCAAAAACCTGGCTGTGTTCGTTGACTGCGAGCTGTCTTGATGGCTCCATATCATCCAGCTGCGTGGAAAGATTTTTCTTTCTTCTGTGCCTCTTTGGAATGAGCTACCTATTGCAATAAGACAAGCCAAATCCTTAGTGTTTTAAAAATCAGGTCCAGAAGCATTATTTCTAGGGATGGGCCGAATGTGGTTTGAACCGAATGCGAAATTCGGCCAAACATTCGGTTAAAATAAAAAATTCGGCCGAATTTCGGCCGAACTTCGGTTTGATTTCGCCACGCTTTCTCAAGAGCAATACACCGGGACCTGTTGACAACGTCAACTTGATAACACCGATTTTTTCCCTTTTTTGCACCATAACCTGCCTCTAGTAAATTTTAAGTATGAGTAGGTGGATAAAAGATTAGACTTTTTAGACCTTTGATTGAAAAAAAATGTCCATTTCATTAATGTTTAATTCGTAAAAAGTGATTTCAATCAAAATTAAAGTTGTAATTGTTGATGTCCTTTAGACGTGATTTTTAAATTCAAGTTACGCATTATAATTAAGCAGTTGCACCACTTACTGATGTTTCTTAGAAGAATAATAAGTTTATTTTATTTTGGTTTTAATTTGATGTCTATTTAATTAGGCAAAGACTCAATCACGAATGAATATTTTTTTTTTATTACATTGAACGTTAAGGTACATGTTCCTAACTAAAATAAATTACCATGAGTATATAGTTGCCAATTTTTATATTAGGTTATGATATATATGATTTCTAATAACTTCAGTCAAAATAGTGCAAGTAGGTATTTTACCTTTTCCTTGCACCGAATGTTCGGCATTTAAACCGAATTTCGGCCCATCTCTAATTATTTCTCTATTGTGCATGATAATTCCTAATACTGTTATATATAAGTATATGTATGCATGTATATATGTATATATATACTAGCTGACCCGGCAAACTTCGTACCGTCTCAGAATCAATAAATAAAAAAGCTGAATTATAATTGCAGAATGTTTCAACTTTAGTAAAAAAAATGTAGTCAAAACTTAACCGGAACAAAAAGAATTCGTAATAAAATAAAAAATGATTTTTGAACGACGGGACAAACATTTAACATTCAAGACCAAAAAATGGAAAGAAAACTTCACTTTTAAATATATTTTTTTATTGCAGGATTTCAGCCGACAGGCAGACAACCCACCTGATGGAGAGCGGTTAACATCGTCTATGGACATTTGCAACACTAGAGGTGCTACAAATGCGCTGCTACTCTCTTACGGGAGACTGGAACCTGGTCACTAATGCCGGAACACAACACAAAGTTCTTATGGCGGCATATTCTAGACCAGGGGTGGTCGCCATCCAGTCGAGCAAATACCCTACCACCTGGCTGTGGCTTGTTTTCTCGCCTCTTACGACAGGCCGCCCCAACGCAGGAAATTGTATTCTTTCTCCGTTCCTGCACGGATGAAATGATGATTCCTGAACTACTATTAAATTTAATTGACTTCTAATCGACGGGACGAACATCAAGTGTTTGACAAACGTAGGAATAGTTTTAAAAGGAAAGCGAAATTGTTGTTTTTACTATATTCCAAACAATTTTTTCATATTTACTCACCTTTTAAACCTTCCCTGGACTTCTACTCTCTTTTCTCTTCTCTTTTCTTTCACCATATCCCAATTACTTGGGGTCGGCACAATATGTCTTTTCCTTCCACACTCTTCTATTCTGACATACCTCTTCTGGACTTCTACATACATAAATAATTTCACGCCAGTTCAATTGCGGGGTAGGCACGAACAACAGAGCCCCATTTAGGCTTATTCTTACACACCTCACTTGCTTCTTTGACATTCATAACTCTTGTCATGCACGCTCGTCTGTTTTTAAGGCCTGGACTTCTACAAATAATTCAAAATCAAAATTAGCCAAATCAGTCCAACCGGTCTCGAGTTTTAGCAAGACTAACTGACAACAATTGATTTATATATATATATATATATATATATATATATACTCATTGTTTTTGTACTTATATGTATTGTGTACACTTATCATCTATCATTATAAACTGCACCACCCTCAGAATTAAAAATCTATTAATCCCCGCTAAGGATTGCCTGAAAAATATCGCATTTTTATTGTGCTCTTGAATTTTTCTATTTCCATTTATCTATTCTTTGGTGTACAATAAAGTGCGGTCTATCTATTTGTGTATTTAAGTAGTATAGAAAATATTCTCTCTTTCTTTAGAACCTTTTTTGTTGAATGAGTACAGCCACTAATCCCAAGACACAACTCAAGGTTGTTATGGTGACGATTCTAGATAAGTAGATAAGAGGTGGTAGACATCCAGCTGTAAGTTGGTATTGTTTCTCACTTCCTGCACGGATTAACGTTTTACTTTTTACTTTGTAGTATTTCTTTCTATTAGCCAATTATTATTGTAGATCGTCAAATATAATTATGTGTGTGAGTATTATATATATGTTATAGCGTCCAAGACTATTTAAATTAGATGTAATTAAGAAGATATTGTGTTGTATTGTTTAAATAAAATAAAAGATTTATAAGGCACCAAATTAAATATTATATAGAGATAGGTTAAGTAATTTTATATTGCGATGCTATGAAAGGACAGTAATAAGTTCTCAGCTACATTGAATAAGACCTATGTATTACACTTAGTTCGCAATAAAAATGATTTGATTTGATGTTTTTTTAAATTAAATTACTAATTTAAAAAGCTTCTCGGTGACTTATGTTTTAATAATAATAAACTGTTTCTTGTTAGGATCCATCGTTGCAGCCATAAATATCAGCTGCGTACCAGCCCTAGCAACGGTTCTGCTTCTATCACAAGCCCCTTCTTGCACTGCACAGCATCTTTAGGGCAGACACAACATCTGTTTGTTAGGTAAGGACAAGACTCCAAATATATACCTAATAGTTTTTCTGGTGAAACGTGGGCCCACCAGTCGTATTCTCTTTTTAAATATGGTCTCTGATACGATTTCTGTACGGCGAGCTTCGGTAGCAATATCTAGGAGGTTGTTGCCTGAGTATCATGATAGTAAATGAAGGAACCGATATAACATAAAGTGTACATGAAAACAAGCAAGTAAAGGGAATGAGCATCCTTAGGGAGCATGATTTAATCAACGTTGGAGAAAAATTGATTAAATACAAAAATGATTTTTTTATTTTAGTTAATTCTTTAAGAGCTAGATCTTTGATAGCTATGTGTTATATGTCCTAAGAATTGATAGACTTAGAAAATGTGTAACGGTATTTGTAACGGTAAAAATAAAATACTATTTTTGTGTATAATTTTTGAACTTTCACTAGTTAAATAATGTATTTTACAGAAGAATTCTATCCGTTAATGTGTAGCTTGCTGTAGTCGATAGCAAAACTTGTATCCAATTACATAGCAAGAGTTGTATGAAATACGAGCCGCCCGTGAAGAAATCCACCTGGGAAATTATTATAAAGTAGGATCTTAAGCTATCAAGGTTTTTTCAAGAAGAATGGTTCACTAATACTAACTTTAATCGTTTTTCATATTCGCATTCAGAATGCAATTATGTAAAACACTTTAGGTGTAAGCATAAGTTATATCATATGCTGCATACTTTTGTGTGCTGCCGTTTCCCACGACAACGAGAGAGCGGGGCCGGCTGGGCGGTGTGTGGCGACTTCAAAGAGATAAAGATACTATCCACACACTACTTCATCTGGGACATGCAAGTATAGTTATTGATCGTTTCACGCAAATGTAAATACGGGTTTAATGAGTTATTAATTTGTGATGCAATATTTTTAATTTGTTAAAGACGTTAAATGTTGACAGATGGCGTACATATAATAAAATACACTAAAGTAGCTATTCGTTAACGGATTTATTTTTAACGCTATAAATAAGACGCATTTGGTCACAGTCAATAACTATAACATTATCGCAGGTTAAGCCGGATCATAAACTTTACATGATGCAAAACCGTCGCGCCCGCTCTCTTTGCTTTCGCTGACAAAATATCACAGTGACTTTAATATCCAGCAGCCTATTTGTTATGTGCAGACGCGGGGAGCGGAGGATGCATTTCGACGGTAACTCGTTCATCGTTCGCAACGCTGGCCACTCCGCCGGATTTGATGACAAAAATCAACTTAAAGTGTACTGAACCACATCACATATTAGCACATTTTAGTTTAAAAACAGGCGATAACATTAGACTTACCAGGTCTCCTAGTTACTTGGCAGCTCAAACTGATACTTGTTCCAGATGCCTATTGTCCTGGTTTTCACAAATACCAAAAAAACTAAGTAATTTAACAGCCAAAAATGTTTTCAATTCTTCTAAACTCAAAACCGATTTAATGAAAATTGTGTTGAATGTATTTATTACCCAAACCCAAGTTATTTTGTACTTGCTTTGATACTTAGGACATTAGACCCGGCAGTACTAGATCATAGATGTAACAGACTCACAGCAACGAATCAACATGCCACGTGTTTGTACTAATAACCCGCCCACGATCTCCTCAATAAGCGACAGCTCAGTGCGCTGCGATGGACGACAAAACAATAGTACCCCTAATAAGGTGTCATATCGTGCTCAACGGACGTCTACCTTCGCCGCATTGGTCGTGGCGTCGCTGCTTTCGTCGCCGGTCGCTAAGCCTAAGGACGTGGCCGGTCTCAAACACAGTATTTACACACCTGCCTTCATCATCATTTCATGTTTCTGAGATGTGTAATATTCTCTTTTCGTTCCTAGATTTGAAACTTATAGACAAGTCGCTGTCCAAAGTGATGTAGTGTAATTTATTTTATTTTAATCGACGCCAGTGTGTAAAGCTTATCAAAGTTTTTATATTTTTAATTTCCTATATTGTATGAAAGTATTTCTTTCGCTGCTTATCTTTTATTGATGTTAACTTCGACTAGGGCTAAAGGACTAATAGTGGTTAAGGTTACAGTATCATAACTAAGTGTTAGATCATCACATTAACTCTGACATGCAGTTCTTGAGATATTTGCACATATGTATATCCGCATATCTGTTTTTGTACTTTTACAAGTTTGTTTAACCATGGTATCTGTGTCATTGTTCACGCCTTGTTACTTACTTACCTATGTGTTTATTTTTGTCAGTTTTTATGTATTTACTTTTATTAGAATAATAACTAATTTACATAAATACAATGTGTATGATTGTATTATGGTTACATCCGCCATGCGCCACCTGACGAGTATGTTATATCTTATACAACTTTTTTTCAATTTATCTCCCATCCCAGTGATGTGTTTTACAGAACTGTAAATGTAAATTACGCACACATACGCAATGGACACCATTGCAACAATGCATTTTAAATAGGTTAAAAACCAATCGCATGGAATCGTCATCGTTAGAGATAAAGTGTATTTTGTAGCATTCACAAAAATACGTGATAAATAAATAATAATTGATATCTTGCAGTAACTAGCTATTTAATTTTTTGATAGTATCGTTTTTAGTAAACGTTATTTTGAAAGTTCGCGTCTAGTCGAAGAGAAGTTTAGCAGTCGTTGAAATGTGTGTAGCTCACTAATAATTACAACTGATGTTTGGAAGTGTTGACTTGTTCTATTTGTTTCTTTCTTTTAAAGTTCAAGTATTATGTTATTATTAAAATAAAGAAATGTATACTTATTCTGTTTTATTTTGATGTACATATTAGACTTACGTTGGTACATAATATTATTATAATTGGACACGGCCCGTATTATGAGGAGATTCCTGTGTCTGGAGCCTTAACCACCGGTAGCCTGGACTCTAGGCCCCACTGCCGTCGAAGATCAGTTTTTTATAAAAAAAAAAATTATAAATAAATGTATATATTTTATAAGAAAAATGTAAAAAAATTGGAAATTAAATATATATGTGAATAATAGTCGGCAGACAAACACATATTGTATATCCCCAAATTAGCAAGTTACGCTTGTGTTATGGGTAATATACAACGTACTACTCTGGGGCCGTTCCCAGACACCCAGACCATAGTAAATAACGGAGAAAATGTTTCCGAAATTTACTAGGAATCGAACCCGGAGCCTCTGCGTTGCAATGAGGTAGGCCGGCAAAGACTTAGCCCGCTCAACCACAGAGGCCGTCAAAATTCTAAAATTATTATTAGTTATAAAATTCTTAAGGCTGAGATCGAGGTTTTAATGTTTTGGAACATCGTCCATTGATTAGCAATGTTGGTCTAAAGCTGTACTCCAAGTAATTTTCTGGCACAAAGTACATGCGTAATTTGGAGTACCCTGTAATCCCGCTCTGATTGCAGTGTTGCCTATGTGGTGCAGGTGCGGGTGAAGTCAACGGAGGGGCGCGTACCGGGTACCCTTCCGCGGGTTTTGTCGGCGGCGCATTGGGTCCGGTCCGGCCTCGGCAACGGCGCCCATTTATCTCTGACGCGGTATTGATCGGCAAGGGTCGCCGGTGGCGCCACGACGCGGCCTTCACAAGCGTCGCTCGCGCTGCCCTCGTGCGCCAAACGTCGGAACGTCCGAACCGCGTGACGTAACCGCTAGGGCGGCGCGCACACGGCTGCCGCCAGCCGCCTGCTTAGTACGTATGTGCACTACGTTCCGGTCGTTTCACAGTCGCACTGGCCATAATTCGGCTGCGGTCTGGTTGATTCGTAGCCCACGCCGTATATTGCGCGAAGCAGGTGGGGTTGGGGCCGGTGTGGCCCCGGCCGTTCGGAGTGCGCCCAACGCGGTATTGATCGCATCCCGTCTCATCTGACTGTTTCAATGTTTATAAACAGCCGGCCGCATCCATTCGGTCCGTCTTGTTTTTGATACGCGTTTGCCTGACAACGGAACATCCTCACTACCGGCGTCACTGAATGCACCACTCATCCTGCTGTCGGCGACGTCCCATGCGTCCACCAGATCTTGTGCACGTATGTATTGCTGCACTTTTAAAATCTAGGTACTTATCTTGTCAGATTGAATTTTTTCTGCGCATCTTTTTGCGGATGACAAGCTGTAACACGTAGAAACGTTGCGACCGACTATAAATAGTTATCGTGATTGTTTTTACTGATTGTAAACAGTACAATGCTGTGCCGGCTGAAGTTTGTTTATAAGTTTTGGCAAATTTTTTAATAGTGTCTTCGTCGTTTTTATTTACATTATGCTTAATGGTGGAGCTAAAATTTTTATAAGTAGTGTAGTATCGACTTCAATTGCGTAACTGTCGTCAACGGTGATCATATTATTCCTACTGTAATTGGGGAGTAATTTATCGTACAAAATTTGCTGACGAAGAATGTAAGTCAAGAAATTTGTATCAGTTTCTCTCCGAATAATTTATATTTATAAACATATCTCTTAGACAGGTTAAGTAGGAAAATATTTCGAGCAGAACGTGATTATATAATGAGGATAAAAACAAACTTAATAGGTTTATATAGCGTTGCATTTTGTTGCCCGGCATTCATCGAATAAATTTAAAGATACCGTACTTCCACGTTCTTTTCCATTTGGCTATGGAACCATAAAAAAAGTTATATCAGTCTACTGATTTAAATAAAAAAGCCCTGTTATCAATCATTATCATTTTTCAAGATTTGATGATGTGCACTGAATTTGTACCCGTCGGTTAAATCTTATAGGCGTTCATAGAAGACATGTCACGTTATTTAACGCAGATTTAACACTGCGACCTGTGCAGTACAATATGTATCTAAATATCTAATCTACGAGTAAAGACAATTACGAGAATATTAATATTGGGATTATTAATATAAATAATAAAATACATATACGTATAGCATTTCGTTGGAAAATAACGAATATCTTGTAACATAAAAATTACATTACCAAATTTTTTTATATATATACAAAAGAAATTACAATAATAATGCAAATTCACGCATTAATAATATTAAAATCGAGATTTACTATGAAATAATACCTTGTTGTCGTCATCAGCAATTCTAGCGTTAAATCCTGGTAGCATTTCGTCTACGAAGTCCAGAAGTCCACGAACGTCCACTTAGGAACCCGGGATATTTTTGTCTATTTTTCGCACTTTGCCTGGTCTTCGGCATCCCTTATGAGAGCATTGGCACGTATATAATTCTGCAACATGTCAAGTCGGCATTCTTTGGGCATATACCTCAGGCTCGACACTCGTCTTATTGTCCGCATACTCGATCCATTAATTAGTTATTAGAGCATTATTTAGAGTAAATCACTAAGTACAATAAATACAAATACTTCTATACGTGGTTATTTTTATAGTAAATGAAGGGCTCCTTTTATACTGTAGGGGCTTTTTTACTAAAGTGATTTTTGTGGTAGGGTTGTACAATTATGTCAAGGTTAGAATTCTTTTTGCCACTTCATTATAACTTAGTATGATACTTACGACAGGATTTAAGGCTCCTATTGCCGCAAAAGGTCGAAAGTGGTGTGTAAGCCAAACAACTTTTCTTTGCTTTGTTTTTTGGTTGTTGTTTGTTTGGTTGGTTCGTGATTTACTGATCAATAATTTACCAAATTATCATAAATCTTCACGATATGGGACATAACGTGTTTTTTCATAATTTTTCTATAGTTTTTATAAGTTCACTAAATCACTCCAAATTCTTGACATGGAACCATTTTACTCCATCAATTTTTATGAAAACAAGATAAAAAAATTAGCATCTTTATAAAAGAGAAACCTATAAATGGTTTTTTTTAATATTACCTCTTTATTCACAATAAAATAAAATTGCACTTGAGAAGCGACCGCGACTATGGAATGTTTGCTATCGCCAGAAAAATTAGTGCCGAAAAATTCTCAAGAATCACCATCTCACTGCTATAATATCTCTCCGAAACTATTATAGGTATAAACGTATACTGAAATCACAGAGTAATCAAAATATTTTGTAGTGGTTGTCCGACATACCTATGTGTAACCGAAATAAGACAATGTTTTATTTTATATAGATACAATGGAGTAATAGAAGTCTTAATAATAAATTAAATTAAATATTAAATAATATTATTAAACATTTTTATTAATTTTTAATTTTATTAATAATTAAATATTTTTATTAATAAGTTTTTCGCTTCCGGAATTGTAAAAAGTCTCCCCCCACCTCTAACTATAGAACTTCTTAGCGAATAATTTTAAAAAATAGGTACGTAAATATTAGGTCTTTACATATGAAATTGGCGTTTTGTAGGGGAGGAACATAAATTCGATTTTTTTTTTAATATAAAATATTTATTTAATCAAAGTATGTACCATTGCTATCTATGCACTTCTGCCATCTCGGAGGTTTATTGATCCCTTTACTAAAAAAACCATTCGGATGGAAATCAATAAAATCTTTGAAGGCGCTTTGGACTGCCCCATCGGAGTTGAATTTTTTCCCTTGCAAGAAGTTATCCAAATTTCGAATAAAATGGTAATCTGTTGGAGCAAGGTCCGGGGAGTACGGTGGATGTCTTTGGCTGGTTCGCCAGGTTTCAGCCATTGTGATGAGCGTTTCCGATTATCGTACAGGATCCACTTTTTATTACAGGTAATGATTCGTTTTAAAATCCTTTCATTGTTGTACCGGTTGAATAATGTAACGCAGCAGTCGACGCACCGTTGTCGGTTTGCTGCACTCAATTCATGAGGTACCCACCTTTCAAGCTTTTTCGCCTTCCCAATTTGCTTCAAGTGGATTAAAACAGTTTTATCACTAACACCGCAGTCTGCAGCTATCTCGGGCGTGGTTTGCGATGGATCAGCTTCCACAATAGCCTTCAATTCTGCATTATCAACTTTGGTCTGCGGCCGTTCACGGGGCTTGTTCTGCAGGTCGAAATTTCCAGAACGAAAACGTTGCAACCAAAAACGCACTGTTTTTGTTTTGCAATACCGCCACCATACACATCATTAATCCTTCGAGCCGTTTCGGCAGCACTGGTACCACGATGGAACTCTTACTCGTAAATAATGCGATATTTCAAGTTTTCCACTTTGTAAACTGAGTGACGCAAAGAAAAAACCAAAAGAGGAAAAAACAAATGAATTACGGGTTTCAAAACACAAAAGCATAAGTAAATAGCTGTAAAAATTTGAAATTGGAATTCCTAACCAATGAGCAGATATTTGAGATCAAAGTGGCCAGTACGACAAAACGCCAACTTCATATGTAAGGACCTAATATTTTTCAAAATAAAATAATATTGAAAATATCCAAAGCAGTTTTTTGTGATATGTGATATTTTCAATGGTCTTTTCTTGAAGTTCCATAGCTAAATATTACAAAAACAGTGGACGTTCGCATTTCTATGAAATTTTTTGCTGTATGTGGATCGACACTTGGTCAACATATTTATGTTTATTTATGCTAAATGTCTATGCGAAACAGAACAATCAGTCAATATATGAAATATGATAATTTTATTAAATCTTTCTTTCCTTTTTATGTATTTGATTACGTAGTGCTAGTCAACACTTATACGTCTCCGCATATATATACATTAGATGGAATCGGTATCCTTCTACCTGTATATATATTTGTATGTTTTGTGCCAAAATAAACATATACATAGATCCAAACGTGTTATGTGTTATGTAAAGGAAATATATCTACTAACCTTGAGCTTGCCGTACCCTGGAAGATTTATATTATCTTAAAATATTATATAAAAGCATTATGTACTTTAGTGTAAATCGCTAAGACGAAGCAATTTCCTCAAAGCGACAGTTACGCAACCAAATTACGGAAATCCTAATTATTATTTCAGACCATTCGAGCTGTTACTAGTACCGATTAATTTGTTATTTCTAGTTTCTTAGCGAACAAGGTAAAACTTATTTCTTTGTAAAAAATGAATAGCACTTAATGAGAAACAAGCTAAGATCTGTAGGTTACGAGTCTGTTTATATCGTGGTAGAACATCCGAGGAGGAAAGTCAGTTAAATTGTAAGAGAGTCATCTACTTGTCACGAAAACTGGCTAGCATAGATGATTACTAGGTTAGTTGTGTAGAGGACGCTACTTGGTTTCCGCTGATGTTATAGGTGACTTTAAAAACACTGCGAGCCATTTAGCTGAACTCGATCGCCGTACTTTCGGCAAGTGTGTCGGCAGTCTTATGGTAAACTTATATTTCGTAATTATTAATTAAAATATGCGTAGTCTGCCCGATGAACCGACGTTTTGGGATATTTAGATCAGGCTACTTGAGCCGTGATTGCAATTGTACGTACCATGTGACCAGTGTGAAATTACAAACCTTGCTAGTATAACGGAGAAAACCTGCTCAATGCTCTCAAAACATTATAATAGTATTAAAATTGCTGTTTTTGTAAGGAAAATTTTTGTTCTTAGTATGCTGTTAATTTTCCTTTTATCTCTATTTTTATTATCCGATTACCTTTACGAGGGCAATATCTATTTGTATTTGGTATCTTCTATATGTTTATAAATAACTTTCCCGTTTGTTTATTTAAGGTCCGGATTTCAATTGTCAGGTAAAAGTTTTCCTTTGATTAAATTATAACCTGACTGAATGGGAAAGCAAAACAATTCAAGTGGTTTATTTACACAATTGTGATTTTTAGTTATTTTACGTTCTATGAATAATTTTAAGCTGGTGATTGAGAAATCGGCCTTTAGTCCAAGACGCACTTGTCTCTTTTTTACTGGCTCGAAGCTCGACCGTGCTGAATGTTCTACGGAATTAGACTTTAGACACACTATGTTGGCTACTAATAATAATTGTCTAAATTGATATCAGTTACAACAACTACTATGTTTTTTAATGCTAGAGCTTACAATTTGTGATGTGCACAGATAGTCTAGTTTTACGAGACATGTGTGGTCAACCTTTCTACAGGTGAAAACTCTCATGATATTACGTTATAGCAATAGTTGGGTGAGCCTTTGTGTCGTCACGTCTTGCATGAAATGTCTTTCTTGTTTGTATTTTGTTGTTCTATGAAACTATATATTATGTTGTTATTTTACACTAAGTTGTTGGTGGCAGATGTAACTCCCCGCAAGCGATAGTCGCAAACTACCACGCGATTGTATAGCTACTGTTTTGCCGCCCGGAAAACTATTTTGTGGTTCATGATGCTCTTGTCAGAGTGATTTGTGACTTACAGAAGATATATCTTTATCTAAGATATTGGAATCACACGTCACCATTGCACAATCGTATTTAATATCCGCGAAATGTCGGAAAAATAGGACATAATTATAAAATGTAATAAATAAAATTTCCGTAAATATTTCAATTAAATTCTTAATTATTTTATTGTAAAAGCTCCGTTTCCGGTGCATTGGAATATTTGTCAGAATTAGAATATTGTTCAGGGCCCAAATATCCAAGTGAAAACATTGTGAATGTCTAAAGGTCACACGGTGCTTTTGTTCACCACGTTCCCATTGATGTATATTCACTTTTCAGTTTAACAACGTAAAGTAAGTGTCTACTTCTTTATAACTATATGTATTTAATATAAATTTTAAATGAGAAACTTGGGTCACTTGCCCCCTCTATCATACCAACGAACAGGGAGCGTTTGTATTTAAAAGAATACATTGTTTTCTTTAGACTCTTTGTGACCTAGTTTTCGTAAATGATTAGGTGAGGTCATGTTCCAGACCATTTTGCAATACGCGTGATGACAGGAAGCGTTTCACTTGTATCTTCTGGCGACCTAACTCTTAAACTTAGGACATCCTGTTTGCTGTATCTGACCTATCTTCATGGAATCGTGTGTGGATGAAAGTGGCCTGCCAAGGCCAGTATCTCAGTCCAGATTTTGTTATGCTACAGTGAATTAAGAGTCTACACCTTTATTCCAATCACAACATAAGTTCGTGTAACTTCAAATTTTTACTAGAGCCTAGTATTAATTATAAATAAATTATTAAACTGATGACAAATCAGAACCGCGTAAAAAGCTGACCTATGTTTCTTACTTAAAAATATTAGACACGGTTCGTTAAATACGGTCATTGAACCTGGAATTTTTAAACTCATGCTTAACTACTAAATATGTTTTGCTCCTGTTTATTGCGCGGTTTGTTATAGTCACATTTTTGTTGAATTAAACTTATCTGATATCTGAGAAAATTACGATTCTGCATTTAATTTAGGTATTATAGGTAGCTTATCCTCCGTCACTGCCTGTCTTGTATGAAATCGTTTAGTAAAATAAAAAACACTTTAAAACCGCTTAATAGTTTTGTTTAAATGCTAGGTGTACCTACAATTTTTTAACTCTGTCCAAATTTTCAAAGAAGAAATTAGCTACAGTCGCACAATCTTTTATGAGCTATTAATATAATGGCACGTTGCCTAAATAAAAGTTCAGGCTTTTATTGTCGCGAGATAGATCGGAACTAGAAAGAGTCACGAATTTTTAGTTCAATAGAATTTGAAGCTTTGTGGCCTCTGCATAATGGAGTACTTTACAATATTGCACATTGACATCTGACCGTTATTTATAAAAAGTAAAGTATAGAAAGATTCATCTGTCTCTAATAGTTATTGGTGTTAGGATAAAATTTATTTATTCGAATTAGGTATACGTAGGTAATATATACTAAAATAATAAATGCGAATAAACTAAGAATTTCTACGATTGAGGATAATCATAACAAGTTTCCAGTCTTGTATTATAGATTATCAATACCTATAAATAAAATTGAAATGTTTGCCCGTGATTTAAAACAAATGCCATTGGAAACTGCTATACTATACGCTGCCGAACTAAATAGGACCATTTTTAGAGTTTTTGTCTATCCGATTGTTTGAATCCTCCTTTTATCATAAGTTTGCTCGCGCGCACTACCATGGTAGAATAATGTTTATATGCTATATTTTTAGTGTGTACTTATTTATTCAAAATATGAAATTGTTCTAAAATTTATCTATTTTTAAATACAATTAGCATAAGAAGCAACAGTATTAGTACTTGAATACTAATTAAAGAATAACTCCGAGACATCTGGGACAATATTAACGTTTTCAAGTTTGAGCTAAGCTCAGATAAAACAAAGACCATAAAGTGATGAGTATTTCATATGTAATTTTCTTCACATTTGATATATGCCACAGCACAGTGTTATGGACAGATCCATTTGGAACTTCGTATACACCACTTTTTAGTCGATCGATTTTGGGGTCGAATGTAACAGATGTAATTCTTCCAACTTTTTCGTGTTGTGTGTATTTTGGTGTTTTGTTTACAGTGATCTACAATAGTTACCTTTAGTGTGTAATTTGACTGTAATCCAAAAATACTGCTTTTCAAAGGCTTTTTTTTGCCTTTTTGAATTCGTTCGGTATCAGTATTTTGTTTGCTTTCAAAGATAAAAAATTTTAATTAATAAAACTATTATATGATGGTAATAACATAAAACGTATAATGTAATTAATTATCAACATAAAATATTTAGTGTAAGCTACAAAAAAAATCAATGAAAATCTATGTAATATTTATTTTATTTCCGTTTGTTTTTATTACGCCGATAGTCGCGTGTATTACTATGGTAGATATGAATAATTAAAATATTACTCTTCTCTCGGTGGTCTTCTTCGTCTTGGCCATTTGAGGCAGCGATGAGGTTGGGGCCTTGAAAAAAGCCTCTTTCCCCCGGCTTCTACGAGATGGGAAAACTACCTGTCCGTGGCGGGGTTTGGAGCCATTGAAGTCTTCCTAACGGGGTCTCTCAACGGCTCTCGTTATCGTCGTCTCCCCGTGAACACAGCTTGTACTGTAATATATTTTGAAAGCTTGTATCTACAACAAATGACGCTTGCCGTTTCTTCTCACCCAGCCATAACACGTTGTGAAACGGCACTAAGATAGCAAATCTCGGCATCGGGGCAACCATGAAGTACCTCGGATTGGTCCTTGATAGCCGATGGGATTTTTCGGCACGTTTTCGGCAGCTGCTCCCCAGATTCAAGGGGGCAGCGGGCGCGCTTTCACGCTTGATCCCCAATATCGGGGGGCCCAATGCCACGTGCCGAAAACTCTTCGAAGGCATCGTATGGTCGATGGCCCTCTACGGGCCCCCAGTATGGACGAATCGCCTGGCGGCCAGAAATGCTGTGAAATTTACATTTAGATTTATCCCCCTCTCATGGCAACAGTCCAGCCAAGGGAAAACTCCCTAAGGAGCTCCCTCGACCGAGTTGTCCCGCGGGCTCGAGTGCCTTCGCTTCGCGAGGCGCTTGCCCCGAAAACCCCGGTAAAGTTGTAAGGTCTTCGGACCAACAACATAAAGTCAAGTCCAATAAATAATAACAAATGACGCTGGTTCGATCCGGGCATGTACGTCTTTATTAAATACCTGGTCTAATACTCATAAAGTTGGCATGGTAAGCTTACATATAAATCGACGTAATGATATTGTGGCGAATGATGGTGGAACCATCTAGTTAGTTTAAGAACTTTTAGTAGAAGCTAGAAAGTTCTGGAAGGAAAAGACAAGGACGGATATATTTTAGAAAGGGACAGATAGTAAATAAAAGAATAACGAAATTATGGGTTCCAGAAAATTCTTCCGGGTATATAAGCAGCGTAAGCCGCGCCTACCGGGCACTTTAAAAGTTGAGCTCAGTTCAAGACAGCGAAGCGACAAGTGCGATTCGGAAGAGTTGGAAGAAAAGCTTAATAGAAGACAGCGACGAGTTAAGTGGTGGATTTAGTGACAAATTTAGTGGACAGTTAAGTGAAAGAGGAGTGTAGCGTAGTTCGAGAGACGAACCAGAAGCGAACTACACGCGGTAATGTCGGAGGTGAGCACGGCAGTAGCAGGAGGTGGTCTACGCAATATCAGCGACGGTATTGTGAGTGAGACACCTTATCGTCGGAACAGTGTATCGTTAGTCGTGCGTATAGGGGCAACCCTGCGGAGAGGCATTACGTGCGGCTGTGTAAGTCAATAAAAGCGTTTATTTAAAAACTGGTGTTTTCTTCCAATCGTAAGTGCGTACCCCGCTCGCACGTAACAATATAAAATAAAAAGTTATTAAAATAGATGAACTCAACGAAACGAACGGTAGATACCAGTTACAAATATGGTTCTTTAAGTAATCAATACCTATATATTAATTAAAGAATAATTAATATATTCCCACCTTTTAAAAGGTCAAGGACTGAAGGCATGACATCTTCATTCGATTACTTTTACAGCGGCAGCGGCCGCCAAGTGCCGGTGCCGTTTGTTCATTGATTACAAGCCTTTGTTTATGTTCGTTCACAATTTATCGACAGTTTAATGTGATTAGATTAACTATAAACTAACAGATTTTATAATCATACGGTGATTTATATTACACCGCTTATCACACATTAAGGGGTGGGGAAAAACCTGGCCTGTGAAATTTTTGCCGGGCAGTTTATGAGCTTTTATTTGTAAACTTATATAAAATGTTAACACCAAACGACCCAAGCTTAACGATGTGTAATAAAGCTAACTATTTAACTGTTGTGGCTTAATGACCTAAAATGAGTCCTGGCCTCAAAACGAGAATACTCCCACCAACTGGTCGTCGTCCCGTCGGTCGGCCCAGATAGACTATTTTCACTACGCAATCCTCACCATTCTATGTAGGTGGCCAAGCCAGCGCAAGCGATGTGCCTTGATCTGGCCTATGATATTGGATCAATCAAGATAAGACAGTGTTTCCACATAAGAAGAAGAAAACTCGTGTGACCAAAGAGGACCTGCATGTCGAAAATACCAGCTACAGAGAAGTGTTCAAACTTAAATACCTTGGCTGTACCCTAATAGATACTAACAACGGTAACACCCACAAGAAGACATTGACATTCGCGTACAAAATACCCTGCGATGTACTGTGTCACTTCATAATGTGTTGGTAGTTCCAAGCATTAGAGCCGTAAGGCGTATATATACAAAACTATTATACGCCCAATTTTAATGTACGGGTCTGAGGCTTGGATCCTAATATATAAGCTGTTAGGGGCTGAAAGAAAAGTCATAAGAAAAACCTGGGTCCGATACGGGGAAGTGATGGCAACTGGGGGATCCATAAAAATGCCGAAATCGAAGAACTGGATGAGCTAAAATAGGCAAAAGATAAGACACAAAACGATATTAAATTATTATTAATATAATCGATGCACTCCAGTATACGAATAGTAGATACCAGTAGCAAGTATTGTCACCTTTAAATATATGACCTTGTAAAAGATGAAGGTAAAATTAGACTTAGACGAAGGAGTAATGTTCAATAAAGCGTAAAGCGAATGGGGCTTTGACTAAAATTGCGACCAACTTAATGGAATTTTATTTTAAATAAGATTTTTATTTTAGTAATATATTTTCTTTCCTTCTGATTTATTTTGAATTTATTAAATGCATTTGTGACCCAGCAGTCTGAGCGTTGATCCTATGGTTCAGTACAATTATAAGAGAGACCTCGAATCCGATTGTCGATGCCTATTATTAGATACCCCGGTCTGGGTATTATTGAAATGGAAAATATAAACAATGGACACAATGCAATTTTTATTGTACCGAAGTCCCCCGGGAATTTCAAGTCAAGCGTGGAAGACGTCGTGGACAAAGGATAGGTTTTATTTTAATTTTTAATAAAAAAAAATGCATTTTTTTTAACCGAGGTGTCGGCAAGAATGAGTTCTGCTGTCAAGTGAGTTACATACGCATTAAATAGATGGCGCTATACTTTAAGTCCCACCCTTTCATTCACAATTGAACCGGTAAGTGGCGCTGGAATCGGGTTCTGGAATCCTAGTAATCTCCTGGAACGATTTTGATGATTTTGTTTTTGTGTGTTTGAGTCCCCGGATGGCTAGACCGCTAATATATATATTTAGCGGGCCCGATAGATGATGTCCTGCCCTAAAAAAATATAATTTAGAACCTGATTACAGCGCCACCTACCGGGTCCAATTGTTGATCTAAACCATCCCGGGCCCACACACAAACAATGTCATCAAAATCGGTTCGACGGCTTAGGAGGAGTTCAGTGATATACGTACTGAAGAATTACACAACATAATGATATTTTACAAAATAAACTTGTTCGTGCATACCCCGCAAGGAAACAGGCGTGAAGCTATGTATGTATGTATGTATGTATGTACAAAATAAACCGTTGTTTGATTGTTTTAGTGGCAAGATAAATTAAAGAACACATGCAAAATAGCATAGCAAAATAAAGCTATGCACGGTTTAGGGGTTTAAATGGAGTTGCATATTTTTTTTTGGGCAATTGGCAGCCGTAGTCGTGTTTTTCTTCTTTGCAAAAACTAAACGAGCTTCCGGTTCTCTTTTTTCTTGTAATGGTTTGATGCACTTTACTTAGGCATAAGATTACAAATTTAGAGTACTTTGCATTACAAAATACCTTTGATGTACTTTGACTATCGTTCATTTGCTTTTTGTCTTCGTTACGACTAAAATTTGGCATAAGCTCCATACGAGTAATGTCAAATTTCTGCCAATAAAATAGTAAGGCAAAAAAATGAATAATATGATACAGGAATTGGCCATGAGTATATACGATAGAAATATAGGCAATGCCTTATCTATCATCACACGCTGATGTCCTCGATATAAATTATAAATCAATTATCAATCATTAACCTAATTAGCCCTGGGTCTACTGCATTCTGATGTGATGAAACGACTTTAATTGTAAAATCAAAATTGATGAGGCACGATTATAAGAGCGCATGAAAATTAGCCAATTTATTATTTTACAAGGCTGTTCTTTAACTTCACTATTGTGCTAAAGCTAGTCTATTTTGGCAGGTAGTTCATACCTAGTATACGCTAGGCGCTGTTCGCCCCTAGAAAATACTTAATTTTATCTCGGAAACTATTTTAATTTGCAGGATAATAAGTGTCCTACCTCCGTTCTTGACCTTGAGGCAATATTTTTGCAAAATTTCAATAAAATCGGGGTCGTGATCTTTCAGTGAAACCGTCATAAACGGGTTGACGGACGGAGTTACTTTCGCATTTATAATATTAGGCGTGATTTTGTAAACAGGCTGTGGCCGTCACTTCTTTGGCAGTAGATTTGGACTTTATATTCATATCTTCTGAAGAAGAACATTATAATTATTAATGAATAACAATTAATCTAGAGTATGAACTAAACAACCTATAAGTCTCTGATATCGAAGATATCGAAATGATAAATAATCATACATGAAAATATAATTTTTATTTCAACTGACAGCGGTCTGGCACTAGATTTTATAGTTTAATTTTAATTTGTATATATAGCTTTATTTAGTTTAATTGTTTAATTAAATTACATATAAATATAATATCAGCCCATAAATGTCCCACTGCTGGGCTCGGGCCTTCCACTACAGGGGAGCGGACAGTATACCCGCCACGCTTGTCCAAGGCGGCTTGGCAGGTTTGACACATCGCTTATCTCGATGTGCAGGTTGCATTACGAATCTTTCCTTCACCGTTATTAGCACATGATAATTGTAACAATATGCATATTAGATCAGAAAACTGCCTAAGTGGTGCCTGCGTTCTGGCTAGGATCGAACCCGCGCCTTTTGAGTTTGGGACGCGTGCGCTTACGCTACCACGACTACTCAATTAATTACTTAATTAATTAAATAATCGTTATACTCAATTATATAATAAAAATGAAAATTTTGAAAAAAAATCTATTAAAGTTTTTAGAATTTTTGTTGAATCAGTTGAGCCGTTTCGAAGCTTTCTCGAAATAAGCTTTCAGACAGACTGACAGATAAAAACTACATAAACGGTAATTAGTGATTAGGCATCGTCAAGTACTATTTACTTAATATGATAATATTATATAATATAATAGCAACCCATAATTGTCTCACTGCTGGGCACTCAGGCCACATTTGTACAGACAATACTTTTATACCCGCTACTCCTGTCCAAGGCGGATTGGAGGACTTCCTCCATCGGTTAACTCGATTTGCAGCTTTTTATGTTGTTTATTATCACCATTATTAGCACATGAGAATTGTAGCAATATATTAAGTCAAAAAACTGCTTGAATGGTTCAGGGTAAGTTTCGAACTCGCGCCCTTTCAGTTATGGACGTGATTGCGGTCACCACTTCGTTACTACTATGGCTTTTTTTGTCAAGCTGTCGTATAAATAGGAGTTTACATTTACGTTTTGGCATTTAGTTTAAAATCACTATCAATTCAATTTCATTAATTGTTATAAATCACTGAACGAATTATATTGTCATATTCCCCGATCGATGGCTATCTAATTTTGATGCCTGCTCACTTTTATCCTGGGAAAATATCATAACTTTTCTTTCGAAAATAAAGTGTACATTTAGGATATTACTCTGGTTATGAAAAGCTATATGAAAGGAATTCATGTCTCATTCCTGGATACACCTGAACATTCTGGAATTTTCCGAGAATTCAAGCTTGGAATGATTTTGTTGAAATATTCTAAGATCTATATATAACTTACTTTGTTCTTATGTCTGTCTCCGTTATATCCAGTTAAGTTGCCAATTTTTAGAGAAATAAAAACTTAAAAATAATTATAACTGGATTTTTATGGAATTTTCAATGTTATTTTTTTTTACAGAACAGTAGTAAATATCTGAGAAACATCTTTTAATTCAATTGAAGCCGGAGTGGCCATCTGTTTCTCGTATAAATGTCGTAGGTTTGAATCCTGGCCAGATATCTCATACCACGAGTGGACAGTAAAGAAAAACATCGTGAGAAAAACTTGGTGCATCAAGATTATCAATGTATCAAACCCGCTAATAAGCTATGGACAAGCATGTTTGGCAAATAGGCCTTTCAGTGTGATGTGGTCGGTTTAGCTGCGATTTCAGTTTATATATTTAATCACAAATTTGGAATATAGCAGCATACATTTTATTGTTACATGAATCAGATTGTGTATCGGGTGCTTTGTCGATATGTTTACATCATTTTATTGTATGTAGTTTCTAGACGCATTGCACCGTGTCCAAACAGTGACATCATAGAGACAGACAACACAAACATTGGATGTCCAACAATAGTGGGCTCAGCTCACGTCAGTTGGGTGCGCCGAAGTGTCCGGTCAACCTACTTCATGTTGCTTTATTAACGTAGTGATTACAGATGTATCAGTTATGTAGGGGGTACATTTGCGTTAGTGTTAAAGATTTAGGTTGTGGCCTATATATACGGCCTAACAATATCGCATCTTAAATAACTCATTAAAGACATCGCCATATCTGCGTGAAACGGCCTATACCTGTAACATTATCTCAGATCAAGCCGCACCTTTACTGTGTTCGTTTCTATTATAGTTAAGTTAACTTTACCAGAATTCTACATTCGAAACCAGATGATACGTTTTCTACTGTAAAATTATTTTTTCGTTTTAGATTGCGTTAGAAGGAGAAGTAGGAAAGTCCGCTCCATACGCAACTAGGATTTAATGCTCGGATGATGATGATGATGAGTAGATTTTAATATACTTTTCTTTCGACAGAAGTCGTGACGAATGTCGTTACCAACAACGACAACTCGTTAAAGACAGCAACACTATTCTTCGCCCCTATCTGTGTTGGGCACCTATGTCTATCACTCTGTGTTATCCACCCCACCCCATAAACGTCTTAAACGTCTCAGTCGCTGAGCTGGGGACTCCCCACGTTCTTCGTGGATCAGGAAGCGTAAAACAATAAAAATAAAGTGGACCTTTATATTATGTCTTATAATTACCAGCATATCTAGGCATTTCTTTTTTTTTTTAAGGCGGGGGAAATTCTATTTACGCACAATACCGGGTCCTTCGCAAGGGATTAGACTATAGTTGATCATGGAGGCTTTTCCCTTAATTTAAGGGGCAATCCAAATAGTACTCAACCGGCTTTTGTGGAGACTCCGAGAAGTTGCACGGGCAACAACCACTACCCACTAAAACCACCCTTCTCCCATGTGCCCCGCGCTTTTTATGTAGGAAAGGCTGAGACTTAGAACGTAGTTATGCTCAGTCTGATCCAGCGCAAAAAGATGCCTGAATGTGCTCCGGGAATCAGAGACTATAGTTGATCATGGAGGCTTTTCCCTTAATTTAAGGGGCAATCCAAATAGTAATCAACCGGCTTGGGCAACACCCACTACCCACTAAAACCACCCTTCTCCCATGTGCCCCGCGCTTTTTATGTAGGAAAGGCTAAGACTTAGAACGTAGTTACGCCCAGTCCGATCCAGCGCAAGAAGTGCCTGAATGTGCCCCGGGAATCAGAACACATTCACTTCGTCAGCGGGGGTGATGAATCCTTTGCTCCCTTGATAGCTAAAGGCCCCCCGAAGCGGTATTATTCAGGGTGGGAAATCATGCGCATACCTGCGTCTCCGGATGCCAGCCAACCGTCGGGGTCCGCGTGGAGTCGCATAAGTACGCGCAATAATACTCCTCTCCCTATCTCGTTCGGCGGCCTCTTTAAGAGACATTACCGTCTCACAAAAAGTAACCACAGCCCCCCAGGTATGGCTGCTGTGCAGCATGGCTTTCACCAGACTGCAGAGCGAGTCGATCTGCCGCGCACTCGACTAGCGTGTGAAACGCCGTGTCAGGTGCGCCGCACTGGCGGCATTCCGGGGAAGGCAAGCAGCCCACAATGCGACACAGATACTTATCGAAACACCCGTGTACGGTAAGTATCTGTGTCATCCCGAAGGTCCGCTTTCGCGGGTGACCCATTCCATCAGCTGCGGCCTGATTGCCTCCACCGTGTAGCCGGCGGCCGCAGGGTTTTCTAGCTCTTGAGACCAGATGGCGAGCATGGAGGCGGTTTCCCGCTTCCTGATCGAACATTTCTAGGCATGAGTCAACTTCGCTCAAACGATTCACCAAAATTGGCCACTTTAAACCCTCTGACATCGAGTAAATCACAAATAAACAACCATTACATTTCTACCATATTAAGTAACATTAATGTATAATTATGCCAATTCTCAGAAGCTTGATAAGCAGAAATTAAAATAATCGATTACCAACTAACATTTACACAATACTATTTGTAAAATAAGGTATAATGTTACATACAATATTTACGATCATTCAGCATGTTTATGATATTTGATCTTACAAGAGAAACTGTTTCTTGGGTGGTTGAGAATTATGTTTGTTTATATGGATAAGTTATTTGAAAATTTAGACATTATGCTCCGCGTCTTCAAGTACGTTTTGGTCGTCCAGAAGGCAGTGAGAGCTGGTATGCAGGTAACTAATTTTTGATCCGAATTAGCCGATGAAATAATACTCTTATTTATGTGTATATTTGTATATATAGTATAGTTATATATTTATTATTAAAATGTAAGTAATCGTGCAATAATTATGTATATACTACCCTCGCCACTCCTAATCAGCAATATTCTTGCCACGGGTTGTCTGGAAGAGATCGCTTTTTAGCGATAAGACCGCCCTTTGTACACAATTAGAATAATACTAGTTCGTAAGTTTTCTGTAATGGTGTACAATAAAGTGTTATCTATCTATCTATCTACCCTGGACCCTAAACGTGTTTTTTTAAGTTGATTATTACCCGGACATTAAGTGGGCGAGTATGTATTTGTATATATTTTTTGGGGTTACGTTACATACATTTTTACCTAAGGGTGCTTTCTACCTGATATGACGTGAACATAGGCAGAGTGACTGATCTACGAATTTAAAGACTTTCAGCGGACTATGGAGCGATATTTGTTAGGAGTTTCTCTTATCGATCAAATCAAGCTTACAATAGTCTTGTGGGGCAAAGAATAATGCTCTTGAATAAAATAGCAGAAAACGTTCTAGAGCTTTCAGTAATCAAGTTTAAAAAGTTAGTAAAACAACTTTTTTTGTGAGGAGGCTTCCCTATTATACGACCAAAGATATATATACTTTGATAAAGCATTAATATTAGTACAAAATACACGAAAAAAAAAGATTACGAGTGTACTTATATTACATAATTATCATGAAGTGAAGGTATGTTTCTGGGGAGTTTGTTGCGTCTCTACTTATTTTACGCGGGGAAATCTGATTGAGTACCATCAGCCGCGAGGGGAATTGAGGCCGGTGTGCTATTGCCACACCACGGTCAAAGATACAACTAAAACACATCTGTGTTCCTTCATTCGCCTTGTGTCAGGGCTTACGGAAAAAATGGGGCTCTACCAACTCCGCGTGCCCTGGCAGGCGCGGACAGAAAGGCCATATCTACTGCCAGAGGTAAGCAGAGTCCCCGGCGCCATAATGCTCCAACTTGGCGTGGGGCGATTTGGGACTTCCCCGAGGGAGGAGGCATGGGCGCGTGGAATGTGTCGCCCTCTCCTCTCGATGGCCACGGCACCGCTACTTCTCCTTTAAGAATACTTAACTAAAATAGCTTTGGATGCGGTGCTATACTCATCACTTTCAATAAGTAATCTGTAAGATTATTATCCGTGCAGGAACGGAGAAAGAATACAATTTCCTGCGGCCGGGCGGCCTGTCGTAAGAGGCGACTTAACAATCCACAGCCAGGTGGTGGGGCATTTGCCCGACTGGATGGCTACCACCCCTGGTCTAAAGTATGTCGCCATAACAACCTTGAGTTGTGTTCCGGCGTTAGTGACCAGGTTCCAGTTTCCCTTAAGAGAGCAGAAGCGTATTTGTAGCAACCTACTGTTGCAAATGTCCATAGGCTATGGTAACCGCTTTCCATCAAGTGGGCCGTCTGCTTGTCTGTTGATCTCCTGCTATAAAAAAAGATTCTATTTTGAACAAATACCTACTTTAACTAAAACGTGACAACTGGCAGGACGCGCAAATTTAATAAGCTCTTGGCCTTCAATTCTTTTATTCAATATCTTGGCATTGCGAAGATATTCAAAGTACGATTCCATTGTGATAGTGACAAAAATTCGTATTCTACAAAAACCATAATATCTTCTCGCGATATCGTCACGTCACGTCAGTAGTAGAAAATAATTGGTACATATTACCATAGGCAGAAATGGCGTTAGCCAGAAGGAGTATTGAAAACTACCAACATTTTAAACATTTATTTCACGTTTTCGCTTATAAATATTTATTAAGATGGAGTGTAGTGATACGAGCACGCCATTGGAATTGGCAGATTGCCGAAACCAGGCAATCCTACGATTGAGACAATAGAGTCCGGGTATTTTGACGTGATAGCAATATAGTAGAATTGGGCGCGTTTTACAATGCAGGGCGCACTGTAAAACGCGTCTTGGCAAAAAATGGATAGGAAACCCTTTAGTTCGAAACTCGGTGGCCTGACGAATTGCGCAATAGGGCCACCTGAGGTTGGGTAATGATAATGGTGATCCAATATATGTCAAATAAGGCACGTGGGTGGCCTGCGTGCGTACTTCGCAATCTACAAAGGGGATGAAACTCGCTTGTGGGCGGGCCCTCCTTTACCAGGCAATACGGAAAGGGCCTACTTAAGGCTCCGCATCTGCAACGGTTCTGGCGTTGACTAAGCTGAAGTCCCAAAACCCTGGCTTTTTTATTTAGCAGCTGGCCAATAGGCAGACGGCGCGTCTGATAGAAGGTGGTTACCGTCGCCTGTACATGTTTGCAACACCAGAGACGTAGTCAACGCGTTGCCAGCCTTTAGAATGGGTTAGAGAGGACGGGATAGAGGGATCGAAGAGGCAAAATGGGATAGAGGGGATTAGATAGGGAGAGGGGAAAGTGGATTATCGGCACTCTCACTCATCGTACGAAGCCAGATTAACTTAAGGTTAACCGTTTTACACCCATACTCTGTGAGAACGTGGATCACGCAGATCGAGCCAGCCACGCAAGCTAAACAAAATAGTAATTTCAGCTTGGCTCCACCACGTCAATAATCTGGTCAAAAAACACCGGTAATTTACGTATACCAGTCGCCACGAGTCCCTCACTATAACACTGTGTCCCCGAGCAGTATACACTATTATAAAGCCTTAGATTATATACCTTTATGTACATCGCAGTAAAAAAATGGTTCGATTTAATAAGGCGCAAATTCAGAAATGAGCGCTATATGGAGTCTCAGACTGTCTTTAACTCAGCAAATTACTGGTTGACTCAACCAGCGTTGGTCTTCCGCTAGAATCATTACAGTGATTAACAAAAAAAGCCGTAAATATTGTAATAATTGTAAACTAATTTAATAATGTAAACTACTAAAGTTTTAATTAATTATTAGTAAAACAACTTTAAATTTTGAGAATACATTTGATGGTAATAGACAACACTAATATGACGAATACGTCATAGTAATCATTAATTAAAAATTATGAGTGTATATTGTGGCCTTCCAAAGTCAAAAAATGGTTATAAATGCACTGTTATTATTTTCTACTCATATTAAACAACCAAACTTTAAATTTAATCACGGTTCACATTGAACATGCGGTATAGTCGCGGAAGTCTTATGAAAACAAACATTATTCGATCCAAACGGAAATAAAAAATAATGAATTGACCTATTACTGAAACGTCCACGTCAATTAAGTCAAAGGAAATATTTGAACTGGGTATCGTCAAATGATTAGTACTTTTCAGGGTTACAACTAGGTTCGGTGAATACCAAAGTTCCAAACAAGAAGTGAGGACTCGGCTATTAATCAGAGTGTACAAATTAACAAATTGTGTGACAGTCCATGTACAGTGAACGGTTCCGTAGAAGTGACGTCACTCCACTGTTTTTTGGCATTTAGCTAATAAACCCAAAATCATTTTTTATCGAAAATGCCTCATATCAATCAATAACATTTGTAACAGCCTTGCATAGATTCGGGTAAGAAAGTACCAAATATATAACTATTTGGGCAGGTTTTACCCTTAATTTTTCAGCCTTTGATGTGAGTATTCACACAGCACGGTAAGCAATGAACACCGTCTACACGCCGCTACGCCTTGTATACGAAAATACTAATATACTACCCTACAAAACAATAATATTGCATACATCATAGTGTTGCCAGGATCACTAAAACAACCGTAACAATCAGTTACTGATGCACTAAATTATCTAGACGATAATTTAGTGGGCTTATAAAATTAACTAACCGGTAGAAAATGGTAATTTAATTATAAATCGACTAAAAATATTATCTAGAACGATTGTCTATGAGATATTAATATACACTATGGTTCTCAATGTCATGACTTCTGTGGTGGACACCTTGTAACGCATTTTAATAAATATTCTACAATCTAGTTTTACTTGAAAGTATTTATTTTTAAGCTCTACTATTTTGAACTTTTAAGAATTTTCCACCGCAACGTTCTGACATTAACGATAACCTTCATTTTATGATTTGAGTAGCAAATTTCTCATCACACATTGATTTAAATTATAAAATCACTAAGAAATATTAAACAACTTTTAAAGACTTCTTAGGTTTTTGTACTTATCTATGTTTACCCAATAGTTTTGAGAAAAGTGGCTTTTGTAGGCAATCTAATGGACAAATCAATTATTTAATTAATTATGTGCCTGTATTTTTCCACGAATACCTTTTTTGAACTTAAATAAGTTTTTAAGAATTAGTTTTATAACTTCAAAATATTAAGCGGCCATAGTACGGTTATCAATTGAATTCAATAATATTTAAGTACCAAGAAGTTGCGTCCAGATGACGTGGTCGGTGCTAATTGATTCGATACGGAACAGATTGATAAAAATTTCGAACAGAATAACAACTCGCATAATGTTCTCAAAGTACGTAAATTTTAAGAATTGTCCAAAATCTGTGGTGTTTAGAGTTTTCAATAAAGTTAAACGTAAAGTAAATTTTAGAAAGTCTCCCTACTGTGGATGACAGTATTTATCTTCTATGCCCGTCGCAGTTGTGTAGTAATGGAAAATGGCGCCCAGGGCACGCATCATAGCGTTGCGTCCCTTAGTAGTAGTATCTTAATGTAAAATACAGAAAAACAGACAAAGTCTAACTTCTACACACTACAAAACATAAAATATTTATTTTCTTTTTGTAATGAAAGTCCGCAAAACCTTTGCAACTGTACCACCCTGGCCTTCTGCGACGCAAACATATCGGTAATGTTTTCGAAATTAGTTTTATTTGTCTCTTTTTATTGTAGTATAATTTGATTTTAAAGTTTAATAATTGGCGATTATGCGCGCCTCCTTTCAATAGACGTCCCGCGCCCGGGGCTAGTGCTCTATTTGCCACACCCTAGCTCTGCCTCTAGCATCTCGTCGTTAGCTAACCGTTGTCCACTACTGGATGTAGGCTCCCCAAGTTTGCGCTACCTCGGTCGTCCGCTGTTCTCATCCAGCCCCTACCGGCGATCTTGCGCTGATCATCGGTATATGTTGGGCTGGAGGGCACATCTCGCTTGCGGAAACGTGATCTTCATGCCGCTACTCAGGAGCGCCAGGGTGAAAATCAGCTTGCGGAAAAAATTATGCATTCGTCATGTTCGTCCGTGCATTTTTCCTATGTGTATGTCACAGTAATTTTTCTCAGATACGAATGGGTTTACATGGGTGAAATTTGACGAGATATTTTTTTATTTCTTATCTCTCCAGACGAACTGTTTTGTCCGGGCTTATTGCCTTTTTGTATTTGTTTTCCTGTTTAATTATTTTTTCTTTGTTTTATATGTATATATTGATATTATTATACATAAGATTCGTTAGTCAGATCTTGAAAAATCATGATGTGCTATAATATTTTTTTATTGAACTCATTCAGCCTATGCCTAGGTCTCTACGCCCACCTCCATGCACCTCTTGCACCCTCGGATAAAGACGACCCTGCCGTAGCGGCAGGCAGGCACTTTTGCTTTTTATATAAACGACATTATCTATTTTTATAACACACACATCACATATTATATATTAATTAGGTAGCAATTATCCAAATCAATAATCTCTATGGTATAAGCCTTAGTACGCCTAATTCAGTTGAATGCAGACAGATGACTAGGATTTGATTCCACCTGTGTGCTGATCTGCCTAATTCATATTTTTTTAAATATTTAATATCAATCACTAGCTGTATCCGCGATGTCGTCCGCTTGGAATTTGTTTTCAAAATCCCCCAATTTTGAAACATTCTTCATTGGTGTTTCGCTCGTATTGGTCTTAGCGTTATGATAGCCTATAGCCTTCCTCGATAAATAGACTATCTAACACTGAAAGAATTTTTCAAAGCAGACCAGTAGTTCCTGAGATTAGCGCGTTCAATCAATCAATCAAACAAACAAACTATTCAGCTTTATATGTTAGTATAAGATGTATTCATGTATTCAACCAAAAGACGTAAATACACACACACACACACACACACATATATATATATATATATATATATATATATATATATATATATATATATATATATATATATATTAGGGATGGGTCAAACATTCGGTTAAAACAAAAAATTTCGCCACGCTTTCTTAAGAGCAACCACATCGTGACCTGTTGACAACGACAACTTGATAACACCGAATGTTTGGCTTTTTTACACCATAACCTACCTCTAGTCAATTTTAAGTATGAGTAGGTGGATAAAAGAATAGATTTTAGATCTTTGATTGAAAAAAAAACAACACCATTTCATAATTCTACATTCACAATGTTTAATTCCTAAAAAGTGATTACAATCAAAATTGAAGTTGTAATTGCAGATGTCCCTTAGACGTGTTTAAAAAAAAAACAAGTTACGCATTCTAATTAAGCAGTTGCACTACTTACTGATGTTTATTAGAGGAATTATAAGTTTATTTTATTTTTGTTTTCAGTTGAAATCTATTTGATTAAGCAAAAACTCAATCAAGAACTAATTTTATTTATTTTTTATCACATTGCACGTTCAGGTTTACATGTTCCTAACTAAAATAAATGACCACGAGTATATAGAGGCCATTTTTCATATTACGGTTACGATAGATATGATTTCTATTAACTTCAATCAAAATAGTGCAAGTAGGTATTTTACTTTTACCTTGCACCGAATGGTCGGCATTTAAACCGAATTTCGACCGAATGCCGAAGTTTGGCTCATCCCTAATATATAAATATATATAAAACACCAAGATCATTGTAGCATAAATAAGAGGTCGATACAACGTGAGCTCCAAATTAATTCAAAGTGGCAACAAAACAGAAAGAAACTTGCGACAGTCATGTTAAGTTCACCGGCGAGTGACCTTTCTCTCGGCAAAGAATGTTATTATACCGTCATTCCCACACAATCTGATCTTAATGCTGTCAAAAATCTGGCGGTTGAAAGAGCAACTTTGCGGAACACGTATTTTTAATTCATTTTTTGGCGTCTTTACGTGGCTTGCGTTTATTTTTCTAAACGAGTCATTTTGTAATGCTCGTTTTTACAACAAAGCAAAATATTTAGCATTTATTAAAATTTAATTCCTTAATAAGTTAGTTTGCATATTATGATTTGCATCAGAAATTTGAAAATTGTGGTTATAATTTCAAATATTTAACATAAGGGAAAATTGCATCGGCATATGGGATAGTTTAGTCCTATAGATACGACACTAAACTATCCGAATAACTAACTGTGAAGACGGACAGCTTATTCCTTGACGATACAACAGACGATATTATGCATTTTTATGTTTGCTTAAAGCCATATTAAATATTAATGTCAATAGATTTTTATTATTTCAGGGTTCCGTAGAAGTTTCGTAAAAAGTGGAAATCTTAAAATCGTCATGCCCATTCGTCTTTCTCTCTATGTAGTCCACAATTTATTTTTTCGAAAACTACTAAGCGTATTTCGATGAAATGGTGCACATGTCGCAAAATAATAAAACGTACTTACGTAATGTCACCGTACTCGTAACTGACGGGTAAAATAAAAAAAAGTACATATGCCTTTGGGGTTTCATTAGACAGATCTTTAAAAACAAATAAAGTTCCTTAGTGTCTTTTTTATTCCAATCAATAGATAGTGAGATATTCGCTTCTAAAGTTGTTATTTTTAATGAAAATTGGTTGAAACTTTCACTCACACACAAACCGTACGCGTTTAGCCAATTGTATTTAATTTGGTTGTTTTTATAAAGCGACAGCTACCATTGTGAAACAGTGTAACCAACAACAACAAGTATTTTGCAAATAAAAGTTAAAGGGTTAAAAAATATTGCATAAGTTTAATTAGAAGTCTCAACTTTTCCATTTGGCTATAGGTATAACATGGTTTAGGTACCATATCGCAAAAACAGAACTCGTGATGTAATGTTAACATGACCCGCTTGACGTGTACCGTTTTATTGCTGTCGTTAACATTCAACTTCTAGTTACGTAAACATAATACTGAATAAATCTGATACATATATTTTGCAAGAAGGTTTTTGCGCCTCACAGATATTTTCCGCATTCTTGAAAGCCCATTGCCGCACTTAAAGCATTTCTCAAAAATCGAAGGCTACGAGTATAATAATAACTTTTTTAGGCGAACTTAAATTAAATTCGCCCACTGATTTTAGAAATATTTTGTTATTAAATTAAGGGCCGATTTTTCAATCACAAGACAATAGTTGTTTTGTAAAATAAAACACAACATGGAAAAATCAAAAATGAAACTTGCATGAATAAAACAGTTGAACTGTTTCACTTTTGAATACTCAGGTTATGATTTATTCGACTGATAACTTTTCTCTGATGATTAAAAAATCGGCGCTTAGTAATGCTGATATTAGACAGGTCAATCAAATTGAATCAGTGTGGTTGAAAAGCAGAAAATTTAAAGGCCACGACGGTATTTAATAATATTGAAATGAACCGTCCAAAATCGGCGTAAGATAGAAAGAAAACGTTTATTTGCCAAATGCGACACAGACAAAAATACAATATTTTTGAGTTATATGAGTTCATTAAAAAACGATGTATTTTTTTAGCGAAACTCATCATAATTGTTAAATCCAGATAGCGTTTGGAGTGTTCGCCTCGAAAGTTTCTGGTTTTTGTTCTCCACTTTGAGCGATCTTCGGCATCTTTTGTCATGTGGCATGCATGCCATTCCTCATTGTGCCAAGCCAGCATTTCCTAGATCTAGCCGTTTTACCGGGATATAGCCAAAGCGTTATGGCTTAGCATTTGTTCCCTTTTTTTTAATAAAAGGGAAATTCGTTTGACGACTATCCAATGCGGAGAGTAGGATTCGCCACATTAGAGTGGCACTAGTATCGCAAGCAAGAATTGCTATTGTCACACCACGGTCGAGGATACTCACTCACCTTGGTGTTCCGTCCTTTGTCCTTATGCTAGGGCCACGGGACATATATGGCCCAGCCGCTCCGCGAAGCCCTGACCAGCGGTGGCCCAATGGTCTCGGCCATTGTCGGGGGGAACACGCTCCCGGCGTCTTCAGTCTATCTGTGAGTGGGGCGGTTTGTAACGCGCTTCACGGAAGTCGATATTTGTTCCCGAGATAACTAGTTAATTTTCGTAAAACATGGCTATAGCAGCGTAGGCAATATTTTTTGCAATTTGTCTGTTGTGAACTCTCAAAAGTCGTCATCTTCATCCCCCGCCACTCGGCCCTCCGCTTGTATGCTGTATGACAGTAATTTTTCTAAAACTAAAATCGCGATTTTTGTTTAATAATGCTCTATCCCACAGTACATTGCCCTTGCAGTGCTTTAGCGGCCGTGTACGTAAAGATAAAAGAGATAGTCTTTTTGTCATTCGAAAATCATATGATGTTTCTTATTTTTTTCATTTAAGGAAGTTAAACCAGTACATAGAGAAATATTCGTTTTCGAAGTCCTAAAAAGTGTGTCCGACCTGTAAAATTTCAAGTACGTGTAATCATGAGTAAAATTCATTTTTGTAACCTGGAAATATTTTTGGATTACGAAATAAAAGTAAGTAGTCATTGAAATAAAAATATCGAACTCCTACACTAAATTCTATACATGTAAACATGCATGTTATAGGTGCAAAGGCTTGCGGATTATTTGTCAAGATCCTGCATAAATTTTACTGAAATATAAATGTTGAAAAATTGTAGTAGAATCCGAAGGCAGAATATAGATTTATACATACATACATACATAACTTCACGCCAGTTCCCTTGCGGGGTAGGCACGAACAACAGAGCGCCATTTAGGCTTATTCTTACACACCTCACTTGCCTCTTTGACATTCATAACTCTTGTCATGCACGCTCGTCTGTTCTTAAGGCTCCTGACATCACCTTCTGCTAGTACACGATCAATTTGATCATGGAAGGTGTGTCGTGGCCTTCCACGACTTCTGCATCCATCCACTTTTGCATTGTATATGTGTTTATTCATTCTTTCATCATAATATAGATTTATAATATTCGTTAATAGCCCCTAGAGTTTCGAATGATGAATATTCGTGTTTCATTACTTATATGTAGCAGTTCATTGAACGTAGACTAAGTAACCCAAATCTAGCATTAAGATAATTATGTAGTATAAATATCAAGCACGTAATTACTTTTTGACCTTGGCAAAGGCAAGATGTGGAACAATCGTGATTTCAGCTCAGTGGTGCGTGCCCGCTGCAGATTGTTTTTGACTACATTTTATTAAAACAACAATATATTTTCAAAAGTTGTTATGTAAATTACGGGGTTGGTAAATAACTGAAGTAGGTATATGAAAATAAATAATGAATTAGAAAATACAATTTTAAACCCAGGTCATCTCTTTTATGTTGAACTAGTTTTTTCAAACCGGTATTCCTCTATATTACTTAAATAAATATCGCGTGGTTTAGGAGTTGCGGATGTACAGAAAGGCAGACAGACAGACGTGGAAAGCGACTTTATTGTATACTCTGTAAAGATTAAAAGGCAATAATGTTCAGACTCGACTAAAGTTTTGATAAAATTTCTGATTGAATTTTAAAATATCCCCGTTTTAAATACAAGTTTATAAATAACAAACGAAATATTATTGGTCTATTTCTTTAATAGCTATTTATCTATAATATTATGAAATTCTAAACATTCCGTGTCTGTACATTGAAGCTATTAAAAAAAACTACTGGATTATACTATATAAACGATGGAGAACAAGATGTATTTTCTTGTCTGTTCGGCATTCACGTAGAAACTACTGGGCCGATTTCGATGCGGTTTTCGTTGATGACATTTTGATAGTTGATGGTTTAAAATGTGCGCTACTTTTTATTCTAGCAATAATGAGGTCACATTGAAAAAAATCTTCCAATTCTAATCTGATTTTTCACTATCGGATGGTAAATTTTATGTAGTAAAATGTGTGATACTTCTTATCTCGGGAATTTTTCCGGTAGCGGTTTGTAGTTGTTCACGAACATAAAATTTTATTTTAGACACGGTTTTCACTAGAAGAATAGCTTAAATTTTTTTTAAATGTTGCGATACTATGTGCCCCGGGAATCCCGCGGAAATTTTCCTGGGTATGGTACAAATTAATTAGATTGTATAAATATGGTATTTTCAGCTGGGCAAAGAATGTTTTAGTATGAAAATACATGAATACCGAAGATTCCCTTAAAAAACAGAAAAAAACAAAGAAAACTAAAAGAAGTGCGTGAAGTTATGTATGTATGTATGTATGTACGTAAATATTAGCTAATTTCGTCATGATTTGAATAGAACGATAGCTTAAGTCCTTTTTCAAGTGATGCGATTCTTCATATTCCCGAATCCCGAGGGAATTTTCCCAGGAGTGTTTTAATGTGGGTATTATACATAAAAGTTAGCGGATTCGGATCTGACTGATACTAAACAATATAATCCGGGGTTTTTTATATTCCCTAGGATTTCTTAACCTCGAAACCACGTGATATTAGGACCTGCTTGATATGACAATTTCTACGTTTATTAGACAACTTTAGTAGAACAAATTTAGTTATGTATGTCTTTAGTAACATATTTTTCTTTTAGTTTTCTTTGTTTTTTTTTTGTTTTTTAAGGGAATCTTCGGTATTCATGTATTTTCATACTAAAACATTCTTTGCCCAGCTGAAAATACCATTTGATTTTAAATAGTCCTCAAGCGTGGATGAAGTCGCGGAAAAATTCTAGTTGTATAAATCTTAATAATGTCGGCTTTAACACCGTGTGTAATTTAATTTTCAAACCATGCAACTGAAGAAATAAATCTTTGAATAACCTTATTATTTACTATTATTTAAGGCTTTGCGAGAATTTCTAATAATAAATGACAATAAGATAATTTATTTTGATATGTGTCAAACGAAAAATAATAATTTTTATATTTTCCACAGTATTATTTTCTTTGGGTAGTAATAAAATTTTGCCTCTGCTCCGGCCGTCTAGAAAATTCCCGCGGCATTCCCGGGACACGAAGTAACGCAGCATTTAAAAACGAATGTAAGCTATAGTTTTAGTGAAAGTTGTTTTTCTTTGAAAAAGCATTAAGCTTTTACATTCATTCACTGTTCGTTGGAAAATATCAAGAAACAAAATTTAGTGTAGGTGTTACTTTGATTTTAATCAATGAGCATAGGTTTGTTCATTCATTAGCTACAAGGTCAGAAAATTATTTTAAACCTGAAATAACAACGTGAAAACATAGAAGACTCGGTAGGAAATATTGCGTCAATGCATTTGTTGTTTTACATTTTGACTAAAATAATTATATACTAATGGTGTATTATTATTTAGTGTACGGTAAAAATATCTAGTGACTCAATAGGCATTCCCATGCGAGAAAGCGGAGCACGTGGAAAATCGCACGGCGCGTTCCGTAAATAATTTAAGGTGAAGGTACAACCGTACAACCCACCAGGCAAGGCCAAGGTGATGATAACATGAATTTATCACACGGAATGCTCTTCGTACTATCGAAATATTATCGCGGTATAAGTTATGAGTCACAAATTTAATGTCATTATTTTTAGGCGTTGCCCAGGCAAATGAGGTGAGGTCGTCAATTCGAGTCGAAGTATATATTTAATTTTGTGTATTTATTGTGACAGCAATATAACCAAATTATGCAGTGAGATATGCGGACACTGTTTATTTGGTTATTAACCGACTTCAAAAAGGAGGGAGGTTCATAACACTCCATAACATAAAACTTCTCGAAATCAGGCTGAAATGAGAAATTTTTGCGGTTTTTCAGCCATAACATTCTGTTTCCGAACCGATTTTAGTCGTTCTTTTTCCGTTCGTTTCAGTATAGTTTCAGAATGATCTCGCATAAATTTTATTCGTATTAGCCCTTCTATATATATAGCAATACTTTTATAAAATCATATAGAAAAGGTTGTAGTGATTGACGTCTGTAACTTTCTGAACCAATTTTTATGTTTTTTTTTTGCGTTCTATTCAGAGTACTTTTATATTAGTCTGGTATAAATTTCATTGCTATCGAACTTTGGGTTCCGAAGATATAGCGAAAAATTCGTTAAAATCATGTAAAATGGTTCTCAATTCCTCTGTGTTTGTTTTTGTATGTTCGTTACTCGATTTCTCCGTAATTGTGGACCGATTTTCAAATATTTTTTTTTATTCCCGAGATTGTACCATAGTCACCAAGTCAGGATCTGATTTGTGGATTTGAATTGAGTGCAACCCTTGCTGATGAGCATATACCTATATACTGAAAATGAAATGGGAAACTTGTTTACGCGTGCCAGTAGTCTAATTTATACAGGTGCTTAATGTATAATTTCTAAAGGTATTGAAGTATTTGTTGGGAACACCAACAAACAATTGAATTTTGACTTTTGTCACAATAAAAAAATTCCCTTCGAAATGTAATGGTGCAAATTTAGTATATTAATAAAATATCCCTCGCAGTGCTATTTTTAGCTTTCCTTAATAGTTTGATTTAATCAGTATCCGCGCAATACTTTTTTTAACAACAACAAAACCGACTTCACACTAAATACCAACAAATAAATATTTAACTGACTTATTTCTACAACATCTTAAAGTCGACGTCAAAAACATTAAAATTACTATTTTTTGTAAATTTGTTGTTGTTCTTTTTTTGAGTTGGATTCAGAATTGTGTCATAATAGTTTCATAGCAATATGAATTTCATTGTTATTAGAATCTGGGTCCGAAGATATAACAGAAAATGTCTTAAAATCAAATAGGAAAAATATTAAAATTTTATTAGGTTTATGACAATCCTAAAACCAGTAGGCACCTAATTAAACAGCTAGATCGCCTAAATTGAGTTATGAGATCATCGTATTTAGAAAATATTGATGATCGGATTTGAGATTCAAACGAAAATGCTGCCTGGTGAAACCAGACAACAGGTGTAATCATAACAATATGTAACAATTTTTGTTGAAAATAAAAATTGGTCTTCTTCATGTACGTTTTATTGAAGAGTTATTTTCTAAAAACAGATAACAAAGGTTGCTATGATACTATGAAAAATATTTAAATATAAAAGAATAAATATTACAAACCAGTATTTACAATAATTTTCGTCAAGCATTTACACCAAACGGGCTTCTAAAGCACCAGATACAAATGGGTAACAAGACGCGGCTGAAGGTCGCGTTGAGTTGGGATCCTGTACACTGAAATGCACAAGCCGTACCTTGGCAGTGGCCGGCGAGTACCAGAAAGACTAATATACATTCACTGACCAACATGTGCTAGCAAAACCTCGTTTGTGTTACCACGATACCGACGTGTTAGTTAGTGAAATGTGACGGCAATTATTTGAGAGTCATAAGTACATAGAATGATATAATTAAGCTTCGAATTTCACTCAAGAAAGTTTTCTAAATACGCTTGTGTTACATATAGGTATCGTTTGCACATTCGAGAAGCTACCTTATTAGGGATATCATATTAGTTGTAGAAAATGTTATTGTTTGCTTTTCAGTGACTCTTGATGTCAGTTTCTTTTTTTTTTGAAACATTTTTATTTTCAGATCTTGTTACTGGAGCTTTAGACGCCGTTTTGCTTAGATACACTTTTGAGCCGTATTTCACAACAATAATTTTCTAGGATAAAACCTACCCTATTTCGTCCCCTTTATTGAAAGTACATTTGATGCTTGAAAGAAATCGCTTTGAACGATAATAGAAGATTTTGTTTTACCAAAAAAGAAATTGTAGTTATGCTTTGTGTGATGGTTTATTTTGGTGAGCAATTAAGTGTTATCTAACTATTTATATTAAATTCAATGATAATATGGTATACCACGGAAATTATCCCTCTTTTTAGAATGAAGAACATTTTTTATTTTTTGTTTGCGTTACTGAAACCATGTATGTAGGTATATTTACATAACAAACTTGATGATAAAGGATTCATTTCCAAGGAATACCATATAAATGCTTAAACCATATCCGATTAAATTCGAATTTTTTAAATTTATATTTTGAAGGCCGGTTTGCTGAACAACAAATAACATTCAAAATCACTTGTTAAGGATATAATAATAAACCTTAGATAAGTTGCAGGTCTAGAATCTAGAATCTTGTTATCACCTGGGGGTAATTCACAGGGGCAAAGCGTAACACTCGGCGTCGGCACTTAGCACTCTGTATAGATTAGCGTTTCAATTGTCCCAAGAAATAAGCTTTTATAAAAAGGTTTTTAAATACAAACTTTTGAGATTCTGGATAACATGGAGCAGCAGAGTGCTAATCAAGACAAGTAAAACGAGCCCAAACACGATGAGTCTATCTTGTTTAGTACAGGAGTTCCCATGGCCATCTTCCAACTCCATCATCAGATCAGCTCCATGGTAACATATTATTGCATTGTCATGCGATATAAATATGGGTGCAAAATTTCAGCTCAATCGGAAACCGGGAAGTTGGTCAAATTTAACTTGCAATATTCCACCTGATACATAATTACATCAATTGCAAGTTAAATAAAAGCTTATAAAAATGCGAAGAGATTCAGTGATATTATGAATGGCTATGTTCATCACTTAAAATTAATTTAAGTATACAATGTTGTAAACATATAATGTAAATCGTCCAGTAAAATTTTTTAGATGAAATGATAATAATCTAGCTAATACATACATAATTAAATTATTTAATTCATAGACTATTAATTAAATTATTTAATTCATAGACTATAATATGTAAAGATATTATTTAAATTTAATTTATATATTTATTATTAGAAAGTTAACTAATACAGAGTAATAAATCTAAACCAAAAGTGAACACTTCGCAAGAAAAACAATCAATTATAATTTTAGTGAATTTTAATAATAGTAAGAATAATAATAATAATTTGCGAATAAAGTCGCGGGCACAACTATTAATTAAATTTATGAGTTTCCACAGACATTACGTACGGAATATTACGAAGAATCGACAATAGAAACGGCTAAACTTTTGCGAAGAGTGTCATCAGATTAACGGAAATTAAGTTTAGGGGTATACATACACCTTATATATAAGTTTAACCCTAAAACACCTAGAAATCAGAGTCGTGTTAATCAGAATTACAAAGTTAACCATCAATGCAACACATTAATTACTACATTTGACATGTCTTCTTTTTTCATGGCGCTAGACATCGAGAACGAATTCGAAAGATATTCCCAACGTCAGACTTACGTTTAAACTACGATCTACGACGACCTTAATAGACTATTGATGATTGTTCTATACCGTTTTTGATCTTTCATAAGTGTTTTCAAAATCGTATGCAATTATTACTGCATATACACGCTATAATGACAATGGGTCGGTCAAGTCGGTTTATCGCAGAACCGACGGACGATGAAGCACGGCCTATGAGACTGACGACTTGAACAAGATTGTCGGTAGAGGGTGGTTGAGGAAAGCAGATGACCGGGTATGTGGTGCAAACTTGGGGAGGGCTATTGTGGACTACGTATGTTTGACGACATGTCATAAACAAGCTTCGTAGCCAGAAGTTTCTTTATACAGGCGATTGGTAATCTAATTTCTGACATGTAAAATAACAACAACAAAATTTAAAGCGAAATTTATTTTCAGATCTCAACGGTGGCACCGAGGCGGCAAAAAATACCGTGCGTAAATCTGTAACGTGGTGTAATTTAGTATCAATGTAAACAGATGACAGTTTAGTTCTATGGTGCCTACTAGACTTTGTTAGGCAGCGATGCTGTCTTACATGGTGCCGGTAGAAGAGAAGCCGCCTCCAGTGCCAGGGAAAGGGCGGCTTTCTCTAGAACTCATGGGCAGTCCTGGGAGCCCTGAGTCGGCGGCAAGACGTATCAGGACGAACATATCTAAGGAGTCTTCGACCAGTTCCTTCGCAAGCGATTTGACGATATCTTCATCCACGCCCACTGGTGCTCACGAGAAACCACGACATAAGCTGCTTGGTAATGGCACTAAACATACAACTTTGAAAAGGTTAGTAAGATTTCAGAAAAGAACTAGGTCACTTAGACCCTGTTTTTCTCATAGCCATTGTTATGCCTATCTTTAAAACATGCTTTAATCCAAAATGATTTCTTTAAATGCGTAAGTATTATTATGTTCATAGAGATGGAACTAGAACATATATAAATAAAATGCATATTTTATAACCTTACGTACTTCAAATTTTAATATAATAGAGTTCGCACATTTTATATTTCCACATTTTATATGTATATTTTCTATTAAATCTAATGGATATCTTAATCATTCTTTTGTTACTTTTCGTAGGAAAATATTTCATACTACGTTAAACATTTTAAATTTAAACAATAATGTTTTTGTACAATTTTTTTCATTCCAAATATTTCGATTTTTGGTTACAACCCATTATTTCTTTGTGCCTAAATAATCTTTATTGTCCCACGTGTCAGGCAGTCGTACTGGAATTTTTGACAACCACGATGTGTAAATTTCCAGTTGGCAATCTGGCCTGCGAAATAAAGTTTTGAGTTAGTATAAATATGTCATTACTTCGAGATCAGTTGTTCTGATCGACACTCAGTGCCACAGTCAGACTCATAAATAATGATCCATTAATCTTATATAGAAGGATTCAATATCTCGCCTTCATCTTTTATTTGTATTTTTAATAATACCTATATATATGTATAGTGCATATAATAATATTTGACATTGCTCTTCGAGTTGATCAATCCTTTAGCTCTTCGAGGGCAGCAGTCAATCGTTAATCGAAACTGGGCTAAAAGAAAATCAAACATCTTTACGAAGGCGTGAATTGCAAGCAGGCCAGCGTGATATTATAATTTTACCAATTCCTACACTATATAACTTCTTCCATACATGCATTTGAATAGTTGCTCCATATATCCATCCTCTTAAAAGAATCACGCGAAGCACGCTCTATGAACGAGAGGCCCACATTTTGTTATTTCATAGCGATATAGACGCCCTTTCACAGATATTGCAAGCTCTCCGGACACTCCAAAAGCACTTTGCCAGGCTCGTAATTGGAAAGGCTTGAAACATGGATGGAGACCTACACTGACATAATGTAGAAACGTAAAAACTGCATATTGAATTTGAGATTTTGTAACCAACCTAGTTCTAGTACGTAAAGCTGACTATTCAGGTTTTTAATTAAATGGATTCCGTGTAAAAACGGAGCAAATATTTGTAACACTAATTTGTTGTTGAGAAAACTTACATCTCGGTTACTGGTGAGGGTCAATTTTTGATTTAGAAACCATATAAGTATTATTAAACCGTATAAATATTATTAGTCCACACTCCACAGTTAAGATTTCTGTAGTGTAGAGATAAATACGTCTAGTTTGTTGTTATTTGGAATGTGTTATTTAAATTAAAGTTACTGCAATTCATTCATATATTCATAATCTGGCTATATAAATATAGGATATATATATTATACTGGGACACTAAACAGTGGAACTGGTACACAAATTGAAGGTCGCTCAGTGGTTTATGTTCGGTGTGTCTCTTATGGATAAAATTAGAAGCGAGGATATCCGTAACAGAAGCAAGGTTACCGACATATTTGGCAAATAAAAATAAAATAAAAAGTAAGGCGAAGTGGCAGTGAACCAGTCACATTTATCGCAGGATCGATGGCCGATGAAGCAGGTGACTTCTGGAGAACGCCATCCAGCCCAATGAACCGACTGGTAGTTAGACTAGTTATTATTTATCAGTTAAGGACATAGTTTAATAGCATACTGTAATATACCACTGGATAATTATTATGTAGGTGCGTAACGATGTATATTGAAGAAAGTATATTAAAGGTAGTTTCATATTTAAAACTGCAACCAATTATTATACAAGAAGAATGCTGGGAATGCAAATCATCTAGTAAAATAACTTTGATAAGCTTCGAAATTATACATGTCGCTATTAAGGTCTACTCAGTTTTTGATAATAATAATGATATATTTTTACATCAAATTTGTCAAAAATGATTACTTTTAACAAATTTATTATATTTTTTTGTCTGATATTGTTTAAAATACAATAATATGTTTTACATAATGAAACTGAAAAGGTAAAACATTTGAAAGTTTTTCAAATTTAAATATGTTACTGAGAGATTGTCAGTCCTAGTATTTTTTAGTGTTTCACAAGTGGTTACTGTCGCCCATGGACATCAGCAACACCAAGGGAGCCGACGCGTTGCCTATCTTGTTGAGACTTCAATCTGTTTACGCCTTTTTTGAAAAGCCCCATATTATAGTGTTCTAGGAAAACCGTGAGAGAGAATTCATTTCATAGTTTGCTCACGTAGGGCATTCAAAAACTTTGTATTCTTCTATCGTATCCTATCGTAATTAAAGTGTCTATTAGGAAAGTATTAAGATCAAAACGTACTTGCTAGCAAGCCACCCAATGAACCCTGTAGACGTCACAGGCACTGGTTTTAGAGATTTAGCAACTTCCAACTTGCTTATAACCTGCGGAAATGCAGACGCCGCTTCTTGGCGGATTGCGTCTGCTTCATCCAATGTTTTCCTGAAAGACATAATTCCTGGTTAAACCAAATGGTGATATATAAAAACTAAACTTTACTTTCTTCATTGTTTTTTGTTATAATAAACCTAATTTTAAACATAAAAGTTTAAGTAAACAGTTCTGCAAACAAATATGCAATTATGAAGATATTAATTAGTGGGTAAAGCGAAAGATAGAAGAAGATACCAAGGTCGTAGTGAGTGGAGATTTATTGTCTATGGCTACGGCCATGAGAAGCAGGCGTGATATTTGTACGTTTCTATATAACTAATATATATATATATATATATATATATATATATATATATGTGTGTGTATGGCTAAAATTGGTGGGGAGGTAGCTTAGAACCAGGAGACGGACATAGGATACTTTTTATCCCGTTGGAACCGGTAAATGGCGCTGAGATCGGGTTCTAAAATCCTCCTAATCACCTGGAGCGATTTTGTTTTTGTGTGTTTGAGTGGGTTCCCGGATGGTTTAGATTCGCAATTAGAACCGGAAGGTGGCGCTGGGATCGGGTCCTAGATTTTATTTTTTCAGAGCAGGGCAACGTCTGCCGGGGCCGTTAGTATGTATATATATATATATATGTATATATATATATATATATATATATATATATATATATATGTCACTTATATATCTTTAATGGCCAGTTCCTATACCTCACTATTCACTCACTGGCCTTATCATCGGTTGAATTTTGACATTACTTTATTGAGCTTATATCAAATTTTAACCGATAATAGGGCAAATTGACAGTCGGTAAGATATAGGAACCGGGCCTTAAATGTTTACGACAGAGATGGCAGTTGTTTGAGGAAATGAACGTTATAATCGGCGCCAAAGTTTATGGTTACTCTTAGTAACAGATGGCTAAGGTATATATATCTGTGAGCGGTTTTAATTTAACTAATCTACTGTTTATAATACTATGGAATAAAAATGGTTTTGCTTTTTGTTCGTTGAAATCTCTACTTTCTGACGGTGTAAATAAAGTATACATTACTATGGTAAATGTTTTCAGAAAATGCACAGAAATAACAGATAGTAAGGCCCAGACCCTCCTAACCCCTTCCCCACTTCTCTATAACATAAAGCTCACCGATTTTCTTAAAAAAGCTGATATTTTGACGCGAGAATTTTCGATTGAAAGTTAGGGTGGTTTTTCGATATTAAGTCAAAATAAGGTAAAAAAATAAATATTTGAAATAAAAAAATACAGTATGTTTGGGACATAAAAAGGTAAGTTGTCACCAAATTTCGTGATTCTTTTTTGTAAAAGATAAAAATAAAAAAACAAACACTTGGTTATTTGAATATTTCACATAAATTTTGAGGTTATATCAAAAAAGTGTAAATACAAAAGTTGTAGATCTCTTTATTACCTACAACTTAGCCGTTTAACTTTTTTCTATAGAACTTGTAGTTTTGCTGGAAATCGAGATAAACCATTTTTCACCCTTAAAAACTCACCCCCTTCCACTTCCCGACCTCAGATCGCCCGTAAATTATTTTTCCTTTCATTTTTGTTATATTCTCTTCCTTTTTCAAAGGGTTTCATCCTACTATAATTTTTTTCACTTTTTACTATTTTCAAAGGCTTAGCACTGGTCTATGAGAGTCTCCTACTCCCAAAAGTGTTTCGTCGTCCGTTTTGGTTTTAGAATTTTTACTTGCGTTTTTAATATTTAACTAAAAGTTTATTCAACTTTATGGGGTTTCCAAATGAAAACGGGCGACGAAAGACGTTTGAGAGTAAGGCTTCTGTTTCGGCCCCACCCATTTATTGCCAACACTGTTAAGAGTGATTGTAATTATTGATACATGAAATCATCAACAAATAGTTACGATACTTGAAGATGTTTTAAGTAATTTAAAATATTGGATAAAACAGCATATGTCATAGAAGAACTGTCAACTCCGACCCGTACAAGGTCATTAGTTTTTATTAATATTGACAAGATAATAACGGGCATGCGTATTATTACATGTTGGTATTTTGGTATGATCTGTCATAAATATCACTCAAGTGCCGACAATACGTATTCAAAGATACAAAATAATCGGAATAACGATCCGCGGATTTATAGTAGACGAACAGACACATTAATTTTAATAGAAATAATCTGTGACTGTAATGATTATTATTATTAGTTAAATAACCAATTGTAAATAAGCAAAGATCATATTTGACATTGGTCTCGGTCGAAACACTAGTGTTCGCGATATATTTTAATTACCCTAGCGAATGCATCAACTTTGATGCTGCGCAAGCGCAGACGGAGAGCATTATAGTTTTATAATCGCTTCTACAGAATGAATAGATATAACTATTACAAAAGTTATAGACCACAGGAATTCGAAGAATGGTATTTTCTTGTACATATATATGCTGCCTGTTTGTTTGAAGATTATTCTGAAAAATTAATATTCATGACACCGGCTTCATGCAAAAGTTATGCAAAGCTATATAAAAAAAAGAAAATAGACCATTATTTATAAAATGACTAGTTTGTTACTCGTTGCTTTTAAAAGAAACATTTTGCATGAGGGCGGGCTTCGTTCGTCTAAACTTTGGACCTATGTATGTATTTTCATCGAAACTATCTCATGTACTGGGACAAAAATATCTTATATTTATCTCCAATAGCTAAAATATATATGAGTATACAAACACTCATCATTATCCGTTTATTTCCAAGTTCACGACTTATAAAAGGAATTAACAAAAAACTAAACAGTCACTTTAATGTTTATTTGTTAGTATGGGTTTATTAAGGAAATTTATTGGCACAAATTCTTATTTTGTAATAGGTCCACGTCTAATTATAGAAATCGCATAATGACGTTAATTGGCGTGGTGCAACTAACATTGGAGATATTCTGGTACTACATTAAGTATTATATTATAACATTGATTTTGTTTATTCGCAGACAAATATACTCTGTGTGTTCTGAAGTTAGCAAATGACTAGTCATACCTATTCAATGGACAACTTTGGTACTGATCTAAAACATCCACTAAAGAACGGAACATTCTTATACAAAATTTACACTGTCGGAATCAAGCCCGGGATCTCTGTGTTTCAATAGACATCCTGTCCAATTTTTGCCAAAAGGGCTATGTCAATATTATATAAGAAAAACTATTGATGAAAAGCTTATATAACTTTATTTAATTGGTGCAACAGTTTGATAGAGCTTTGAGGACAAGTCGAGATACTTGACCGAAAATGTATCACAAAGCAAGAACGTTGTAGGTACTTAAATGGCGTTGTAATAGGTTGCGGAAAAAGTCTTTTCGCATATGGTATGTATGAACTTGTAATAGGATCTCTTTGGCTGTACCATTTGCATCTGGCTGGTTTTGGTATCATTAAAAAGTTTTAATTTAGAGAAGACAATTCCAAATTCATATCAGGAAAATGTGTGATTTTCATTTGTTTTTCTTATTGTTAAAATGAGTGAATCTAATAAAGAAATTCGATACATTTTAAAAAATTTCTACAAAAACGGGTAAAAATGCAACACAAGCCGCGAAAAAAATTTGTGATGTTTATGGACCTAATGCAGTATCTGTGAGAGTAGCGCAAATTTGGTTTAAGCGTTTTCAATCCGGATATTTTGATTTCAAAGATGCACGTCGCTCTGGTCGCCCTGTTACGGACAAAATTGATGCCATTTTTGAAAAAGTGAAGCAAGATCGGCATATTAGTAGTTACGATGTAGCGGGAGAACTGGTAATTGACCACAAAACGGTTTTGGTGCATTTGAAACAATCTAGGTACACAAAAAGCTCGGTATTTAGGTGCCTCATGACCTCACTGAGAGAAACCTAATGAACCGGGTACTTATTTGTGATTCTTTATTACGAAGTAATGAAACCGAACCATTTTTGAAGAAGCTGATAACTGGTGATGAAAAGTGGATCACGTACGACAAGAACGTGCGAAAAAGATCGTGGTCAAAGGCCGGTTAGGCTTCACAGACTGTGGCGAAACCCGGGTTAACTCGCAACAAGGTGATGCTGTGTGTATGGTGGGATTGGAAGGGCATTATTCATTATGAGCTGTTACCGCCAGGCAGGACCATCGACTCTGAACTGTACTGCGAACAACTGATAAGATTAAAGCAAAAAGTTGAGAGAAAGCGGCCGGAATTAATCAACAGAAGGGGTGTGGTTTTTCACTATGATAACGCTAACCTCACACATCTTTAGCCACTCAGCAAAAATTACTAGAGTTTGGCTGGGAGGTGTTAATGCATCCGCCGTATAGTCCTGACCTTGCACCTTCAAATTTTCACCTGTTTCGGTCTCTGCAGAATTCCTTAGGCAGTGTCAGGTTAACATCACGAGAGGACTACCAAAACCACTTGTCGCAGTTTTTTGATCAGAAGCCCCAAAATTTTTATAGCAATGGGATCACGTCCCTACCTACAAGATGGCAAAAAGTTATTAAAAAAAATGGCACCTACATACTTTAGTCAAATGTAAATAAACTTTATAAAAAAACCTTTTGAATTTTTATATAAAATGCGAAAAAACTTTTTCCCCAACCTAATATTTTTCTAGGAAGTGTAATCTTTGTAAAGAAATATTTGGCCCTGATAGAATTTAGACCGTTGACGAGATGTTGTTATAATAATAGGGTTTGCCGCACGGATGCACTCGCTTGCGACGCCCGTGGGAACTCTTACATTTTTCCGAGATAGAAAGTAAATGTAAGTAAGTATACTACCGCCTGTATCTAAGAAACATTTACTATAGCAAATTCTTCTTAATTCTTATATTTAAAAAGCGTTAAGGCTCATTTCAACATCTATCATTTCGTGTCACAGGTGATAATCTCAAAAACTGTTAAGGATAAACATATAAAACTTGTCTCACAGATAATTTGATATAGGTCAATTACTATAATCATTACGAAGTAAATTCTTCGCGTTGGAAATGTTCTACGTACATTCCACTGGTGCAGCATAGATAGCGGAGGACTTAAGGCGACTGCCAAGTACTAACCAGCGGAATTAACCCGATTTTTTTTTATCTTTAAAAGCTAAGATTGCGGGATATTAGCTTTGACAACACCGCTATCCCGGCGTTGTTATCCTGCTCGCGTTTGACTAAAGGCGATAAAGCAAGGTATTTTTCCGGGTAGTTTATAGATCTTTATCATTATGGTAACTTTAATTTGTATTTTGGACTACTAAGGAGGATAAGTGCATTTAAAAAAACAGAAACACATTGACTCATAATCCGGAAATGAAGAAACAAAAACATCAATTATCTGAAGGAACCTCGCGCCGAGGTTCTCCCTTTTTGCAACGCCATAGGGTAATTTAAATAGGGCGTTATAAAATTTCTTCAATTGACCACTTTCAATTTGGATTTGAAATAAATAATGTCATACATTCTTTCATCGATCAGCCAACTCCAGCGATCAAACCAAAGTTTCCTGCAATTTTCCACCTTCTTCCATTGAGCACGCATTTGAAAAGCCTCCGTGTTTGGATCGAATTTCTGAGTACCGGCTTCTTTCGCCATTTCAATTGTATGTCTAAATCTAAAAATGAGTTATAAAAACATTAATTATTACACAATTAAATACTCGTTTTCACATAAACCTACTCTAATTCAATTAGTAAAGTCGATGTTTATTGAAGTGAATCGCAGTTAACCGATATCTGGATGTGTTTAAATCCGTAGCTAAAGCCACAATACTTCATCATTTGAGAAAGTGGTAGTTTACGAGATGAAACAGCGGTAGTCATAACGTGATTAAGACGTAATTATCTGGCCAGATTTTTGCAAAGAAATATATCAGAAAATATAATTCTTATGATAATAATGTACAATCTCACTTGTGAGGCATACAAAGTATATAATCTTTCTAGGCTTAATATCCTTTAGAATTTATAACGATTTGAAATCAGGATACCAATACTGGTGCAACAACAGCTTTTTCAGAACAAAACAGTCTGTACTGTAACTCATTAAGCACACCAAACCAGAGCTGTCATCCTTGCCACACCTTAACATCCTTTCGATCCGGTTTATCACTTTTCTTTCACACTTCGTACGTCATTGACATTACTCATTTTGAAATAATTGGTACACATATTATCATCCTTCAAAATCACAAGCCAATATTATTTTTGGATTTGCAACCTCTCGGAAGCTACAAATAATGCTGCAAATAATATAGCGGTACGCCGTACCGTAGGTGACGCTTTTACAGTTTATCAACTATATCACGGACATGAAAGCTTCCGTAGTCGCGACAGTTTCTGACGCAGTCCTTCCGCGTCTATCGACACGCACGCTGCGGCATATTCATCTCCGTGATACAACACAACACTTGCTCATATTGCTAAATACATGCCACGCTTCATTAGCATACAAAGGGATAGATGTGTTGTTAGCCGTATATTGTGTCTATAAATGGTATTAAACTGCACCCTAACCTAATTATTCCCATGTTTAGAACCTTACTTGATTAACAAGAGGCTGTATCAGTATTTATAATTGGCATTGTATCATTTGTCGATAATAATAATTACTTAAATAATAAAGCTTTATTATAAAGTTAGCCCTCGTCTTCTGTTACTAAATTGTCTCCATTTATCCCGGATTCTGGGTTTGTATGGTCTTTTAAATTATTAATTTGTTTTTGTATTGTTCTTTTATTTTGCATCAATATCTTATATTCGATTTATAATTCATTAATATGATATTTATGCAGAAATACCATGCGTATTGGAATGCTAGAAACAAGCCAGTTATAGTAAAGTGGGCCAGGCGTTGCTAAGAATGCTAAGTAACTGGCCCTGTAAGAACGGTTCTGGAACTAGCGACTAAATCTAATAGGACTACTGTGCAACTCAGAGTGCAACCTGTGCAACCATAATTTTTTGATTAACGTTTTATTTATCGGATGTTAAATGATAATACTTAGTAGTGTAGATGAGCGTGTTAAAATTCCGTCGTCCCAACAAAATATTTTAACACAATTTATATTTACTGTCACTATATATTATTCCAACGTTGTTCCGAGTAATAGATAAATAGACTCAAGATGATTATGTCAATTTTAAAACGATAAAATGTAATGAGGTAGTAATATATAAATAAATAATCTACTAAACTTTTATCAAATTATTCAAAATTTTAAAATCTTGACAGGGTTTTTTTTCAATTTCATATAAAAAAAGAGTATCAGAAGTTGAACACCAAATGAATACCGACCTTTTCACAGATGTTACGTAATAACTAAAATTACGATGAATCAATGTTAGTGACAGTTAGTGAAGAAAGTGGATCTAGCCAGTAAGGGCAACAAAATATTGGGATTGTCATTCCCTTCGGAGTAAAGAATATCTCTGGTCTACTATACCCTTCCTACCTACCTACCTTTTTAGTATTCTATTCCTATTCCCTTAGGTGGAGACAGAAGAGTTTCTAATCCTAGTTACCACGATGCACTACATTACCTAAATGTACGTTTACAGAGTATAGTAATATTTACATTTCTTGATTAAAAAATGGAGGCGTTGCATACAAAGTTTATATCTTTTTAGATAGATTTAAAACACGTATTCGATGTCCGTACCAAGAATTTAATCACAGAGTATATTATGTATCTTGGTCTACTAACCCTTTTACTCTTATAAACTATTATTAGTACACTAGGTTTATAGGCTCGTTAAAAAGGGTTAAAATGTGTTATTCATAATTGCATTCCAGAATTGACTATGAAATAAAACCTTTTTTCTTATCAAAATGTATAAAAATTGGTTTACTAGCTTTACCTTGAAACTATAAAAGACAATTGATTTTATTATTAATGGGTTCTTATACTCCATACTGAAATAACGCCTCCATAATATAATGGTAATTCGTTGTTTCTTTTTTATAACGAACAAATATATAATACCGGTAAATGTTGTTATCATCATAAGGCCCGTCGATCTCATCAATAGCAACCGTGAGCAAACCTAGATCAGTTTGATACAGAATCTATAATAATATTGAAGATGGTTTACACCGGTATCGATATACCCCTACCTTTCTCTTTGCACTGGTTAGAATTAGAATGTACTATTATAATCAACGCTCCCCGATAGAACTCGCAATTCGCAATCTATTCAAAATTAGTTTATAACCAAGTAATAGCATTACAGTCTTCGTAATATTTCTATAGGTAATGCCACGAAGAAGTATTTTCTTTGAACGAGCTCCCGGCGTGCTATTTTGGTGGCGCCATCAGAGCGTAAGGAATTTTTTGCAAGTAACTTTTTTTACTGGACGATTGTCATATATATATACATCTTTCATGGTAATGCTACCTCACTGTATGCTATTTGTTTTTAGGATCGTATAAAGATTTTGGTGAAAACGAAACCTGTATAAAATAGTCATGTCCGGCCGTTTATCTGTGTTTCTGTCCATTTGCCCGTCTTTTTATATGTATGCAGTAGCTGTGACATATAGAAAATAGACCCAGTGATCTATAGTGTATTTTATATGCACCTACACAATGGTATAGTTCCCGGAATAGTTCACGAGCGCTGGGCGGAATAGTAGGAATCGCTTTGCGTATTGAGTGTAACCAATTTGATGCGATTTATCGACATATTGATAATATTACGTTTTTGTCCCTTTATTCGAACGAGACCACAGTACCTCATGCTTCGAAAAGATTCGAAATTTCACTTGTGCGCAAGCCAAGGTCGTAAGGGGCCATTCATTAATTACGTAAGGATGATTTTGACGATACATATTTCTCGAACCTCTCCTTCTTCTTACGTAAAATTCAATCTCATTTTTCCGATTAATGAAACGTAGTAAGGAAAGGATCAGTTACAGTAAAACTCACAGTCTAATGTAAATCAAAGATTTTTATTATTTAGCAGACGTAAGAATTTGTTTTACCCTCTCTCCCCCCTAAAATAAAAGCGTGTATAGATTTTGGGACCCTTATGTAATTATGAATTGCCCATTAGAATCGTGCCGGGGATTATACAGTGTATTAAAAAACCTGGGGATTGAAACATAATCTGTGTATACAATATACAAATGTGTGGGCTAATGTGTCAAAATCATAACGATGTTTGAACTTTAAAGTGGTAGATTGGCTTAAAAATACTTTCAAAGAAAATGAAATTGAATAAAAATAGTTGAATATTATTTGAGATATGGAGCATCTTGGATTGAATGGTTTGTCAGAGGATGTGAAATATCAAAAACATTGAAAGTACCTACAGATCCCTTAATTGTACATGGACCGATATGACCTTTTTATGTACATATGATTAAAGTATTGGTTAATTTAAAACGTGATAATTTTTGTCTGTAAAGATTACGAGAAAAACATATCGGATCATTTTTTAGAGAATTAATATTTTTTGCAGGAATATGTCCGTCGTAAATCGGAATTTTTTTTTTAGAACTCTTGTAGGACGAAGATGAAAAAAAACCTGCAATTTATACGGTATAAAGTACAACCGTTGCGCATCATATAGAGTTGAAATACCGAGCTGTGCTTTTTTTATGCAGAAAAGTAACTTTCGAGATATATTTTGGACCATCTATTAATAATTAACACGTCAAGCAAAACTTTGTACCTCTTTTGACGAAAATTGCGCGGACGGAGGAGTATATATGAAATTTCGCACACTTATAGTTTATGTAGAGAAGGAGTGCAGAATCTAAATATTTTTAAAAAATTATGCATAAAAAATACATTAAATAAAAAATTACATACACTACCATGTATTTGACACATACACGCATATATACTCTTTTGTTTATTGTTAAAGTCAAATTAACAGTGTAGCCTAAGCAAAATCTGTGATTAGAGAAGTATAGTCTTTGATAACAGAATCTTAATATGTTCAAACTTATAATTTAAATTCATTATGGTCGAATTTCGACCACTGGGCGAGAATTATTATATATTAATAGTGTATCTGTTTGTTGTCTGAATAAAACAAGTTCATTTATGTTAATTCTCAGGGTATCGTTCGGCAGCTCCAAAGGGTCAATGGTGGAGACACTGATTTACGAAAGCCCTCTCCAGGAGGAGCCGGAAGGAAGCCCCCCGCCGAAGGTGCAGGAGACAGCATTCCCTTATACGCCCGTCGAAGACGAGTACGTTTTATTAATTTAATAAGTATGTTATTATTTATTTTATTTAGTATAGATATCGGCAAATGGCTTGAAATTGCCCACAATACAAATTATGTTCACTTCGTTTGTCCTTACAAATTCGCAATAAAGGAGCCTAACGTCAAGCTATCTGTTTCATGCGAACGAGTCGCCCGCGGCGCGGCCGAGCACTACTACTGGCGGGTTCCTATACTTACTAACCATTCATTTGCCTTACTATCGGTTAAAATTTGACATACTCTCCATACATGTATGTCAAACTATCGATGGTGACGCAAGTAAATGTTTAATAAGATACACTCACAGCGTCGTCGTTTCATTTGAATCTAAACACAAAAATTAAAATAGATTGCTGCAAAATAAATGTACACTTATCGTTATATTTTAACCAATATAAAACATATCTTTATGAGTTGTATAATGTATTTATAGCTATGTTACTGTTAAGTTTCATCGCAATCTGTTCAGTAGTTTTTGCGTAAAAAATTAACAAACATTGATTTATATTTACAATCTATCTCATTTATAAATATTAGTAGGAAGATAATAGCCATTTTTATTTCGACGTTTGCCGACATCTATACTACCATTGCAATTTTTCATCTCACCAAGCGAATGGTTCTTAAATGTAACAGTTATTACAACAAGTAACGGAATAATTGCAGTTATCACAAAAACGAATCAATCTTGCTTTTTTTATTACTTTCAATTCTCGCAATAACGTTTTGATAACGACTTTTGTATTTTTTTTTTTTTGGAACTGGACCCAGCTGAATAGCCGCAGATGGCTGTTTCAGCGATACCGGACTTTGGGGGCTTCACGACTCCGTGGGAGCGGAGGCGTTCGGCCCGGGAGCAGCACGCTCGAGGAGGCACCTCCTGTGAGGTTCGACCTCGGCTCGACCGCTGCGGGGGATTGACTCTATATTGGGAATTAGCCGTTAAAGGCTGAAAGAGCTAAGCCAACAGGCTGAAATGATTGTTTTTTGGGGACCAATTATCGACTCCGCCGGCGGAGCCGATCCTAGTCTATCGTTACTACCGCTTCGCAACGTGTTATAGCTGGAGGAGAAGAAGCGGCGGAAGAAACTCTCCAGCAACACGCCTATGCTAATCGTGTATGGCTACTTGTGTCTGTATTGAGTGTGTGAGATTGGTGGGGTCTTACCTTTGTGTAAGAGGATCCGAGCCGGGGGCTCTCCGGCGTCTGTTCTGTCTGCGTCTGTTATGCCAGGCTGATGTTCTGAGCCTCGGGGGGTTCATGATTGCGAGGAGACGGGTGATTTTATCGGGCTCGTCAATGAGTACATTGCGAGGGCGACGATTTCTCATGGGAGCGTTCGGTGTGGGTTTATAGTTGACCGTTTCCGTCACCAGAGGGTTCGGGTGATGGGGGGCGAGGTCAAAGAATCTGCGCGATAGAGTGACTATATAATCTTTGATGGAGGGAAGCTCCAGATCGCGATGCAGGTCGGCGAGCCGCATATAGCGCGGGGCGTCGACTGCAGCACGCATAAAATGATTCTGGATTCTTTGCAGTCTCCAGATGTTTGTTTCGCTGGCGTGGCCGAAGACCACACTCGCATAGGTCATGATGGGGCGGATGCAAGTTTTGTATAGAGTCACCTTATTTCTAAGGCTCATCTTACTCTTCTTGCATATCAACGGATAGAGTCGGCCTAGGATCCAGTATGCTCTGTTCCCGGCCGCTCTGGTGTGCTTGTGGAAGTACAAGCCTTTATCGAGAGTCACACCAAGATATTTGACTTCGTTAACCCAGGGGATAACTCCGTCGTATAGCTTGATGGGCATAAGTTGGTTGGTGGGGCGAGTATTGGGTGAGAGAGAGCGACGAGAGAACATGATGGCTGCGCTCTTCTCGGGGTTCACTTCAATCCTCCATCTACGGAACCAGTCGCCTAGTTCCTTGATGGCGGCGTTGAGGTGACTGCAGATTCTGTATCTGCTGGGGTCGCTAATGAATATGGCGGTGTCATCCGCATATAGGGCTAGCTCGGTATGGGGGTGCCGTGGCATGTCGCTGGTGTACAGCGAGAAAAGTAAGGGGGAGAGCGCGGAGCCCTGAGGGACTCCCGCTGAGATGGAATGAGAGGAGGATCTAGTGCCCTCCACTCGGAATCTGAATCTACGGTCTTTGAGGAAGTCCCGTAGAATGAGTACGAGTCGGTCCGGCACACCGAGTTGATACAGCTTGTATATCAGCCCGTTGTGCCAGACCTTATCGAAGGCTTTGGCGACGTCGAAGAATACTGCGCCTGTCGGCCAGAATCTTTGTCCGCTGCGTTGAAAGTGGGAGAGGACGTGCTCCGTGATGCGGAGCACTTGTTGTGGACAAGAGTGTCTAGCTCTAAAGCCAAACTGCTCAGGGGGAATGAGATTATTGCTGAAGGCAAAATCTCTCAGTCTTGTGAGAAGGACTCGCTCATACAGTTTACCCAGCGAGCTGAGTAGACTGATGGGGCGGTAACTAGAGGGCTTTGAGGCCGGTTTGCCTGGTTTGCGGATACCGATGACCTCCGCTTCTTTCCAGGTCTTTGGAAATTGGCAATTATTTATGGCAGCATTGAAGATGCTTACCATAATTAAGATAAGTTGGGCGGGGAGGATTTTTAAAAGTTTATGGCTGATTCCATCATTGCCTGGGGCCTTGCGGGGCTTTAGGGCTTTGATGAAATCCTGTACTTCCTCAACCGTGACCGGTTCGAGTGTGGTTTCGGCCGGGAGGGAGGACCGATATTCGACCTCGGCGTCTACCTCCGATAGGTGAGACGGGTCGTTATTGGCAATATTGGGGGAGCATTGGAGCTCGAGACTTTCGGCGAGACATTCTGCCTTTTCGTCGTCATCAAACGCTTTGGTGTTATCGGGTCTCTCGAGGGGTGGCATGCTCGAGAGGGTTTCTGCTTTCAGAGATCTCGCCAGCTGCCAGTAAGCCTGGTGAGTTGGGGAGATCTCCTCCAGCAGTCGGTCCCAACGTTGGTTCCTGACCTCCTGGACACGGAGTCTGACCTGGCGTTGGAGTGCCCTGTATTGGGCTTTATTATCTGGGGAGGGGAAGCTGCCGTAGGCTCTGAATGCTGCCCTCTTGTCCCTCATCAGATCTCTGACGTCGTCCGGGAGTGGCAGTCGGTGGTCCTCGAGAGGTACCTGCCGAGTGGACTCCCGTACCACGCTCTGGAGGTGGCTGGTGAGGGCTTCGATGGCAACATCGTTGTCCTGGGCTGAGTTAATCGGGTCCGGGATCCGGTCCAAGTCCGGGGAGCTTGTCGTTGCGAGCAAGTCCCGGACTTTGGCCCAATCTATGATGGGTTTCGTCGGTGGCGTCGAGTCAGTCGGGGGGCCTAACTGAAGTACGACCGGCAAGTGGTCGGAGTCAATGTCATCCCGTGTTTCGATAGAGCGGAACTGAAGGGAGACTCCCTTCAGCAGCGCTATGTCGAGAACGCTCGGGTGTTGTACGTCCGGTCTGTCAGGGTATCTGGTGGGGGTCAAGGGGGCTAAAATGCCAAAGAGGAGCCTGTCCGAGAGGCGGAGAAGCTCCCTTCCTTTGGGATTTTCAATTGGACAATTCCAAGAGGGATGTTTACAGTTTAGGTCCCCGGCTATTATAACCGCGGGACCCAGACTAAATAGGGCGTTGAGATCGTCTTCCAGGATGGGCTTCTGACATTTTAAGTATGCTGAAACTATGATGATGGGCTGATGGCCTGTCATCGATAGTTTGCATGCGGAGACTTCTAGTTCCTCTAGAGGGGGGGTATCGATGGGGATGCAGTGCAAGGACCGCTTGTAGTAGATAAGTGTCCCTCCGCCATGGGAGGTTAACCTATCGTGCCTGATCAGGTTGTAATTAGCGATTCGGGGATCTCTAATACTCGGCTTTAAGAAAGTCTCTTGCACTAAGAGAATGTCTATGTTATCGGTGACCAGGAAGTCGTGAACCAAGTCGCGCTGATTTCTAAGTCCGTTGGCGTTATATGTAGCCAAAGTCAATGAGCGGGGTTTTTCCCTACTTGTGGTAGCCATTGGGAGGTTAAATTAGGGAGTGTCGTCATAAAGGATCTTCATCAGCGTTCCGTGCTCCATGAAGAGCCGCAGACGAGCCTTTAAGGTAGTGGCGGTTTCGAGTTTCCTCGCTAAGGTTGTTACCTCATCCAGGTTGAAGGGCAGCGACCTGGCAAACTGTGTTACCAGGGCGAGGTCCCTCGAGATGGAGGAGGGAGCACCTGTGGGAGCCGGCAGTGTGGCGGGTTGAGGTTGAGGTTGAGGTTGGGGCCTCATAAGGGGCATCGGGGCTCTGGCCTGGGTAGGCAGGGCGGGAAAACCTGTCCAAGCGTTGAACGCCGGGAGAGGTGCAGGCACGAATGCCCGACGTTTGGGGGCGGCCTTGGGGGCTGGGGGAGAACGCTTGGCGTTCTTTTTGAATTTGGGGGCGGCCGGGCACCCGCGGTAGTTAGCGGGGTGTCCGGTTTGTCCGCAGAGAATGCAGGCCGGAGGGTCGGGGGAGTCCCGAGTCCGCGCGCAGTCACTAGTCCCGTGATCCCCGAGGCACTTGACGCATCTCGGGCGGGAGTGGCAGTGATTTGCCGAATGGCCATATAGCTGGCAGCGGTGGCATTGCCGAGGGGTCTGATTGTTATAAGGCCGCTCGAAGCGGAGATTGGTAAGACCGCAGACGCTCTTCAGGTTGAAGATTGCCTTACCTCGGTCCGAACGGTCAAGGATAACGAGCACCATGTTGTATGGTGTCCGGTCTGAGTTACCTTTGTGCATGCGGTGAACCTCATGCACAGGGAGGTTTTGGGCTTGGAGGTCCTCCAAGATGTAGGAGGTTTCAAGCTCCTGGGACAGGCCGCGTATGACAACGCGGAGGCGCTTCTCTTCCTCGAGAGCGTAAGTGTAATAATTGACATTTCTGTCAATTAGAATGCGGGTAAGGGCGCGATGGTCGGCCGGGGTCTGAAGGACGACTTTAATGCCGTGCTGGATGTCACGTGCCTCTTTCAGCACGATGTTATGGGCGGGGAGAGAGGAGAGTACGTCTCTCCAGAGATGTTTATCTCTGATTATCAGAGGGGGCGGTAGTCGTTCGCGGCGGGGCTGGCTGTCGGCCTTGGTTTTGGCCTGTTTGGGCTCCTTGTCAACGTGGCCTTGAGGCGAGCTGTTAAGCAGTCGCTTCTTGGCCTTCCGGTTCGTGACGACTTGGAAGCCGTCATCATCGTCACCGGTTTGGGTGGAGGGGTCGATCTCCATGTCGCTTTCAGACGCGGCTGAAGCGACAGTGGGAGATTCGGTAATGGCGGGGGCGGGGGTGGGTGCGGGCGCGGCCGCGGTAGGGGTGGCCGAGGTGGCCGTTGGGGTTTTAGCCTGAGTGGCTATTGGAATCGCGGGGGCCTTAGGGGCCACGGGGGCAGCGGCTTTAGGAGCCTTGGACGATCCGGCCTTAGGGGCCTTGGGGGGTGGCGCGGAAGACGCGGCTTTCGCGGGGGTCGCGGTGGCTGTCGGAGATGGAGGGATTATCTCCATCATGGGGAGAAATTCCTTCATCTCCTGGCAGTACCATGTTTTGAGAGTCGGGTCGCGGCTCTCAAGCAAGCGGAGGGTCTGAACCCACCAATCCTTTGGGGTAGCCATCCCTCAGGCGGGAGCAGCCTGAGGGATATGTGTAAATTGTGAAGACCTAGTCCCCCTGCCGGGTGAAGGCAGGGGGGTGCGCCCTATGGTGAGCCCTAAGCTTGTAGCCCCTTTGCCGATCTTATTGTGCAAAGGGGTCCCTAACTGTTTTGTGGGTAGGCAGAACCACAAAAGATAGGAAAAAAGGAGGAGGTCACCTAGGACGGATTTGGAGATGCCTGGGGTCGGCAAGGGTACTCCCCCTGTGCCGGTGGTTCCACGCCCGTCCGGGTTTGCCGTTTCCCTGAAGGGGAACCGGCGGGCGCCCGGGTCACGCCCCAGCTAGGTTCGTTAACACCGTTAGGTATCCCCTAGCTGACCTAGTGGTAATTAAAATTGAGTAAACAATTAAAATTACCACGAGGGTTCGCGCAAACGAACTACGCGGGTGTGGGGTGGAAACAACCCCGCGTCAGAGCGCAATGAAAATTGCGATGACGCAACCTTGTGTGTATATACCTAGTGTGTATATATTGACCAGCCTACTAATAGTGTGCGATACTTGATCGACCGAAAAAACCGAATATCGGGTGGGCGAGCCAGAATGACGTCACAGAGTGCGGACACGTCCGCACGGTGCGAGCGCCGAAGCCGGATTAGTGGCCAGTCTCCCTTTAAAGAGCGGCAGAATACTGGTAGCCCCTTTGGTGTTACAAATATCTATGGATGGTAACCGCTTTCCATCAGGTGGGACGTCTGGCTGAGCTCATACAGTACAAAAAAAGAGTCGTTCGTGAGATGCTGAAAAATAATGATGATGCAACTTAGTTACTAACGCACCCGCCACTTGTTACAATCATGGAGTTCGAATCGTAGCCGGAAAGCGTGCAACTTCTTAAGCAATTTTTCTGACCTAACGTGCAAAATCTAACAAGCAATTACCACGTCTTGACGTAGAAGGAAAACACCATCATGCAACCAAAATATAGAACGTACGTCCTGCATTGTTGTTTTAAAAAAATAAGACCCGAGCCTAGCAGTAAGATATCTATGGTCTGGTATTTATATTACACTTAATATTATGTTAATAATATGACACGTACTACGTTATGTAAGCAAATCTATGTATCGAAATTCCGATAATCCCTTAATTTACCCATTAATATTATTATAAGATTATAAGTGGAGTACTGAACCTAGGTTTCCGGCTTGTATGGGTAAGCTGCTCAGAGGGTAGGCTACATTACCTCGCTGAATCACCATCCTGTACTCGTATTAAAGGCACCAACTTTATGATCATCTGAACAGTCGGTTAGACTTTTTGAAACCTCCTTATTGTAGAGGCTCATGGTTTCGCGACCTTATGGTACAAGCATCTCAATAGCAAACGGCAAAAATAAATAAAAGTAGTCTCAGTTTTTTTTATGCCAACCCTAGTGCTCCGTGCGAAGCTATTATATTAGCTAGCAAACTAATTTCAAGGTCAGCGAGACTTATTGTGCTACTTGTTTACAGTAATTTATTTAGTCAGATGTGTGTATATGTCCATCCGGGCTGGAGGAACATGCGTTAGAACATAAGTGGACCTACAGTTTGGACAATGAACGACAGGAGGAGCAGTGAGGTGTTTTAGTGGGTATCCTGGCCAAAAAGACCGGCGGGTTCCACACTCCCTCACTGTAGTCGCCTCGCTGTAGGTAGGCTGTGCTGCCCATATAAATATTTAATCCTGAACTATGGAAGAACAATATCAAACATAATATAAATGATAATAACTGTGTTATTTTTGATTAAATTATTATTTTGGATGCTTTTTTTTATAAAAGAGTTTATCATGTTTCCCATCTTTTTTTAAATAAAAAGTGAACATTTTAACATAACTAAGTATTTGGTAATAATCGTCAGAAAAATACACATTGTATTCCCGACCAAAGCTAAATGTAACTACTTGTGTAAAGTGTAACATACTTGTGTTAGCTACCATGGTTTTGATTTTGTATTAAGACTAATAATATAAGTTAATTATTAATATAATTATGCCACATGTTTTACGTACGTTAAATTGTCACCAATACCCATCACGTATCAGCAAGAATTGGCTATTTACTAATTAATCTATTGGAATGAAATAAGTCATAAGACTTATTGAAATTTCAATGGATGAATAGTTTCGCTTAATATGGAACCCACTGCCCTATATCCTGGAATCAATAAAACGTAGCATTGAGAGTATTCGCCCCTCTTTATGTAACACTATTCGTAATATCCCTGCTCTATCTGGGATAATGTTAGTGTTAGTGGCTGTCGCCATATGCGTCTTGTTTATAGCGTTAAAATAACGTTAATGATTAGCTAAATTAGTATATATATGTACGTTATCTGTCAATATTTAACGTAAAACTGAATAACAATATCGCATTACAAATAACGCATTAAACCCTTAGCTACATAATGCGTGACACTGTCACTAACACTAATGTTATTCCAGATAGAGCAGAGACATAATATGTGAAATGTCTCTTTACCTACTACACCAACTATAAGACGATAATGTAGAGTTGTTCTAGTATAGCCATACTAGTTGAGACGTGGTTCCCCCGACAATGGATGAGGCCGATGGGCCGCGACCTGCCAAGGCCTGCGGAATGGCAAGGCCGTATACCTGTGGCTTTGGCATAAAGGCAAAGGATGGAACACCGAGGGCTTTTAGTGGTCAGGGCCATCTTAACTATGTTATGGGCCGGTAAGCGAAAATCAGACTTTTACAGTAACAAAAAATAAAATTAGTAAAAGGTTTCAGTGATCGATGATGAGAAAGTGTATGAGTATGTAGGATGAGTCGATCAGCTTGTACCTACTAGGTCTGTGCGTCTGAGTGCCACGTACCCTTTGCACCTACGGGTAGGGACGGCCCTGCTAATGGGTATCCCCGATTCGAGTGGCAATAGTACGTCTAGCGGGGAGCTGGTGTTACCATAACGTGGTGAATTCCACATTTGCCTCCCCCCCCCCCCTCCGCGGTTAGTCCTTGATCGGATTTCCCCTTGATAAAAAAGTATAACCACACTCCACCTATATACATGGGCCACATAGACATTCTAGATGAGATGCTGCGAAAAGCAATATTATTTTATTTTATTTACCCGGACAATCATGTACGCCTGGAACACCAGTGCTTACCATAAAAAACACCATTATATTATCACGGTGTTTTTTTACTATTAGAATACACAGCAGAGACAGGCTGACGGCCTATCTGATGAAAAGTGGTGCCATGATAAGGAACAATGTGATAAGAGAATGATGTGGATTGAAAGAAGAAATAATAGCAAGAGTTAAGAGTGTAGGACATGTAGACAGAATGGATGACTAATAAAACAAGTGTATGATAAGAGTGTGGGTGTGTGGATTCAGATATACGTACTTGCCATGACCAAATTGCGGAAGTTTGGAAGAATGGTCAGGTGTAAAGCACCTATAACAAACACACATGTATGTATGAAGAGATAACTGAAAGGAAATAAAGCAAAAGATGTATGTCAAGCATGTGGAGATCTATGGCCTCTGCCTACCACTATGGGAAACAGATGTGTAATATGTATGAAAATCGTTTTGGAGAACCGGAAAGGGAAAACAAATAAAATCAAGATATTTTTATCACGACGAGTGCCCGCCTACTACAGAACCAAAGCCTTAGTGTACATCTGCATCATAGTTGCATAAATGAACATAGGGGCCTTCCATAAATTATGTCACACGAATTTCATGATTTCTTGATCCCTCCGTCCCCTCCTTGTCACTGCTGGCCACATTTGTGAGACTCCTCCCTCCATAGAGTTACATCATATATTTTTCCATCTTACATCAAGAAATTATTAAATTAAAAGAGCACTTCTGTAATTAGTTTTATTTCCATTTAAATCTTTTTATAATAATTTAAACACTATGCTCATCTCAGCACGAGGCTGACATATGCGGCTCCAGCGTCATTTGCACTATGTTCCGTAACACATCGGAAAAAGCCTGAGAGTGTGTACGGGCGCGGGTCAGTACGTCAGGAACGACGTCATCGACTGCGACGTGGGCATTACTAGTGTGAATGAATTTATGGCAATGTCGGCTCGGGGAATTTTCGACCGTGCCGACAACGGGCACCACACACACCTTCACAGAATGGCCCCTCTCCACACTCGGACACAGGAACATTGAGGAATCTGGCGACCGATCCCCCGTAACCTCATACGCTCGGAGGAGACCGGTGTAGAGATGTCGCGAACGCCCCAAAGCCACAGAGAGGCGAACAAAAGCCACTGATGGCCAACTAAAGCCGGAGATGGGCAACGGAAGCCACAGAATGGCCGACCAAGGTGCCGATGGAGTTTACGCGAAGCCCGCGAAGGCCACCGGAAGCCACAAATCGGCCATCGAGAGTTGCTGTGTAGGCACCGGTTGGGTTAGGAGGAGGAAGCCTCCAGGAGCCCTAAAATCACGTAACCGGTGGGTTGTTGCTCTCCGAGTTTAAGCCGGGGGGCAAAGAGTATTTAGTTCGATACCCCAACCAACTCCACCCAAAAGAATTGAAGACCTGACTGCTGACTACTACTATGCTCATACAGATGGAGTTGGGAGTATTTTAAAGTTTTCCGTTAATATTTCAAATTTTGTGTTTTATAGCTTAAATATATTATATTTTGAAATGTGACTTACGAAATTTAGGACTCCTCCCACCCCTTTACACACAATGTCACACTTCGTCGGGAGGTAGCCCCATAGGTAGCTAATATTAATAAGAATGTTTGAGGAAAAACAAAATCGACTATAAAGTAAAAAGCAAAACGAAAGAAGTAGATTAAATATTTATTTTTGCGTTTTAGTTTGAAGTCAATTTTATTTTTTTGAGTTGAGCAAATACTTGAATAGCATTGAGATATAGACCTTTATATGATCTAAGTTGAATAGCTTTAGAAATAATATATTAAACGCCTATAGAAATTGTACTACTGGCACGCGTATACCAGTTTGCCATCTCACTCTTCGGTGTAGACGCTCCAGATCCACTCATCAGATCTTGACTTGTTGACAAAAGGACCACCTCAGGAGTATTTCGAACAAGCAAAAAAATGTAAAATTGGTCCACAATTGATGGAGAAATCGCTCAACCAACAATTTTCGAGGGTTTCTCACGATTTCCCTGGGATCCACTCATCAGATCCTGGTATGGTGACCATGGGTCCACCTCGGGATTATACACTTACGAATAAAGAAAAAGATTGGATGTCGGTCCGCAACTGACATCGTGAAACAAAGAAGTCAGTGAACAATCTTCGAGGGTTTCTCTTGAATTCTCTAGAATCCACACGTCATGGTGACTCCGGAACCATCTTTCGAATAAAAAAAAGAGTTTAAAACCGGTCCATAATTGACGGAGAAATTTAGGTAACATGCACAAAAAATATTAAGTGTCTATTGAAAATGTAATACTGGTTCGCGTATACGGTATACAAGCTTTTTTCGAAGAATGTAGGCGCTTGACTCTCGATTTCCCTGGCATGCACTCGTCGGATAGGTACTGAATTGGTGATCATGAGACCACCTCGGGAGTATACACTTCGAATAAAGAAAAAAAATTAAAATCGGTACAGTATTCGCGTAACACATTATACAAAAAAAATACTGACGAATTCAGAACCTCGTCTTTTTTGAAGTCGGATAAAAACTAATCAATTTATATTATTTCATTATTGTTTTTAAGTGTTATTAAATACAATAATGTAGAATTAAAAAAATCTTTTGGCATTGCTATTGCTATCGCTATCGCTATCATGACGTCATCGTGGATGCGAGGCGAAAAAGAATGAACAGCGCATTGCTGCCGTCCGCTCGTTCGTTCCGTTCCATTCCATCCATTCGCCACGGAGCCGCGCGCTACGTCTGAGATCGATGTAGTGGGGAATACTGTTTGTGAAGCGTCGAATGAGCCAAACCCAACATTGTTAACTGTACCGATGTTTTTAGTTAAGTCATTTAACGCAAGTCGCAAAATTTGAACAGTGATACATCGTAGTGATAAAGTGGTTCCAGATTTGAATTTGTATTTTTAAGGTATGTTATTTACAATAATCACGTCATACCTTTTGTGCTGCAAATTAGGGTGTTCACTGTCAATAGTTATACTTTTTGTTTTGTGCTTTCTCCAAACGTGTTGTTCTTTTTGGGAATAATTGGAATACAATTGTTTAATTGTGAATTTAAGTGCAGTGTTGAAATGTCCTTTCGAATTTGCGGTTTTATGCGGATAATTTGGTCACAATGACGTCACATCAGATTTATAAACATAAAACGACTTTCGGTTCCATCTAGCAGTCGGGAGCACAAGGTCATTACTCAGCATATACATGTAATAAACAAATTGGCAATGATTTCAAAAGCTCTATTTATAATATCTATATCGCCCATCAATTCCTGTCCTGTGGTATGGTATAGGACCCGCCCTACGGCCACGGTGCGCCGGAACCATCACTAATTAAAGTCAATTCTCTACATCTTGCTACTTACTTATAATTGTCTCTGTAGTTTTAGTATAAACTTCTGTTCTGAAGTTATCAACAGCTTTCATAATCTATTTATATTAACTTTTACATTTACAAAATTTGTCATACTTCAAAGAATGACAATTGTTTATGTGATTTTTTGATTAGCAGTGTAATGTTACAGAAGGCACCTTTAAAAAGTGAATTTTGAAACAACAATAGTAAGACACTTGATATTTGTCTAACATTTTCGGAATGAATTTTATGAAGTATTAAATCTACTTAAAATTTATGTGATTCAAATTTTTTAAGCTATTATTAAGTGTTGTTGCTGTTTTTTTTAAATTTCTTAATTAATAATTAGAGCCATTATTGTATTTAAGAATAGTTTCATGATACATGAACATTATATCAACAATTCAATGGTTGCAACCTATAAAGTTGAATATGTGATTAGTTGGTAGGTCATTTCATTGACTTGCCCATGAATGTGGCTATATTCTTCACTGTTTATTGTTCATTCTGCCCATTGTGGAGCTCCTATAGATTATATAAAACCTTGAGATGGAGTCAATTAGGCTCTGCAATAATCTATTTTTGTCTAGTTGTTTGATTGTGTTTTGAATGATGCATCAATCATTTGACATCATAAGTTTTAAATAAGGATCATGTCTATGTTTTGTTTAAATATGTTGGATTATATCCAGTTACCTGAAATGTAGGGTGGAGTCGTCAGTCTAACAAGTTTGAGGGAAGAGTCTAAATACACACAATCTTCACAAATATTTATATAATTGCTTAGTTTTGTTTTCAGAAATAATATCTATATTGTCAATGTATCAGATATTATTTATATTCCCTTGCCATCTGTGAGGGATTATTATAGTACTTTAATTTTGCTTACCACTGTAATAATTGAGGTTGTCTGGAAGAGATCGCTTTTTAGTGATTAGACAACCCTTTGGGTATATATAATACATAGCTTTAATCTGTTTTTTTATTTATTGGTGTACAATACAAAGTTATTGATTGATTAATTATTAAGAATATCTGAGAACCTCCTTAATGATTAAAATAAATTTTTTTATTGGAAATTTTAATAATTTTCTGGGTTAAACATCGAAAGATCTGTGTGTGTCACAATCATAATTATAATATATGCATTTCATTCCATATTGTCTTAATTTTGAGTGAATTTCGTATAAGTATATTTTCTATTTTTATGGAGTTTGTAAATAAGTAATACAAAGTATTGAATTTGATGTAAAATTTGATATTAATATATTGAAAGATTATTTTTTATTAGAAAATTATACATAAATTAAACTTTTATGTAAATATTAAACTGAATACCTACAGTGGACAAAAATATAATGGATTCATATTCAATTCATAAAAAAAAAAATAGGAAGATTATGATTTCCAGTCCAGGGCTAACTAGTTCAACAGAATATAGAGATATTGGGTTTGCTTTATAGTATTTCTTACCCATATTTTGTAGTTACTATGGTCTGGGTGTCTGAGATCGGTCCCAGAGTAGTCCATTGCATTTTATCCATAACTATGCTTGTGTTATGGATAAAATGCAATGGACCACTCTGGAACCGTTCTTAACTTGCTTAACTTGGGGATATATAATATGTGTTTGCCTGACATTTATTATTAATAATAAACCTAATTTGGTTCACTTGGGAGTATACAAGATGTTCCCTTATTTGTTGAATTATAAAACAATAGTAACAGCTATTAATTTTTCCTAATAGAATGTATTTTACTTATTAAAAGTTATTTGTCACTTAACAGTTATTTTTTCTTCTATTTCATAGTAAAGTAATTTGGAAACATACTTAGATATAAAAAAGTTGTTGGCATCCACATCTCATTTTTGTTACTTTGTGTGTTACATTGTATTGCTTAACAGCCCTAATTTATGAGTAAAACTAAAAGTAGATTCAAATTTTCAAACTAGAGATTTCAGCAGATGTTATCCTTCCCTGAAAGAATAAGAATCTAGATTCCAGCACCACCTACCGGGTCCAGTTATGAATCTAAAGTATCCCACAGTCCACTCAAACACGTCTTGGCAGACATTATCCTGCTGTGAAAAAATTAAAATCTAAAATTTTAATCTGATTCCAGTGCCAAGTATTTAGTTTAGATTGATGAAGTTGAAGTGACATTATTGAAGTTTTATTAGGGATCTCTAAATTTTATATAGCCTATATTAATCAAGGACAATGTAGCATTCGGATGTGCCAAATTTTTGAAATCGGTTTAATAGTTTCTGAGTATTCATTAAGGACATACAAAACTACAAATCTTTCCTCTTTATAATATTAGTATTGATATAGACCAGAGGTTTCAAACCCCATGAAGTAGCTCTTTATTTTACTTACATAATAACTTAATTAAAAGGTTTTTATATATCTTCAGTAAAAAAAAATATAACTGATGTTGAAAACCGCTTAAAATGTTTTGTGTGGCTTAGGAGGAGGTAATGGATACACAGACAGACACGGAAAGCGACTTACGCTGTTTAAAGATTCATAACATCCATTTTTTTGTAGGAATTTCATTACATCCAAAAAATCTTCATCTTCACATCTTTAACCACTTGTTCCACATTCAACTCTCAGGATAAACAACTATATATCTATATATATATATATATATATATATATATATATATATATATATATATAATATAAGACTTACCTTATGCTTCAGTCTGCTTTTAGTCTTCCAATTTGTTATTATTAAACAAGTATTGTGAAAATCGATCCAATGGCGTAACCATTGTACCAACCAGGGTACTACATGTTATAGATAAACACGTTTTTACATTAATTAAATAGAGTTTCAAATAATTTCATAATTATGTTATTCAAAAACAAATGTGTTAAGTAGTCTAGCAAGATTGGAAGTTAAATACCGCGTAGGCGTAGAATATAGTCATTTACTAATAAAAGAAGAGCCATTATTGAATCACCTTCAATGTTAATTTATCTGTGCTGGCGTTTTCGCGCTTCGCGAATGTCTCATTAGTTTATGTTCTACAAGGCGAATTATATAAAATGTTGTCATATCTATATCTTCTTAAATATTTTTTAAATAATGATGTATGTTTACACATTATTGTTTATTAGTAAATTATGAATTGGCCCGTATTCTAGAACAAAGTATGTGCACAGTATCGCTTGGTTGGATCATTTGTTTATTGAAAATGTCTAGTGCATTCCATAATACTCTTTAATATTGATGGATTATCTTATAATATAAGTAAATTGTTCTAGAGGACGCACATAGGTTTTCGAGTTAATGTTAATTCAATTAACTTTTTTCGATATACTGCTTTTTCTTTTTTTTGTTTTAAGAACTTTCATTTTTGCGATTTTTTTTTAATTTACTTACCCGATCCTAACTTTCTCTATTTTCCTCTATTTCTTTCTATATTCCTCTTAAACAGAACCTTAAATTAATCTAGCATATAATTGATGGTGTATAACTTGAACATGAAAGACTCTAATTCTAGAATAATACTCATGGACAAATCCTAGCTCGAGACGATAATTGGTAAAATTTAATTGTTGCGCGTTGATGTGACGCTTTTTGTATTCGAAAATACCTATTTTTAATTGCGATGTATTGTCATCTCAAGTGTCGGTTTGCGCCTAAGAATTATTCTAGAACTTAAGAATCTTAATCAGACACAATTAAAAGGCAGATGAAGGATAGACATGTACAAGATAGAAGCTAAATGGACGTCATGTCTGCTGTTTAAGTTATATACTATCTAAGTATGTCTTATTTGTGCTCAAAGCGAATTTAGGATATTAATTTAACCTTGTAAACTGGCCGTGATGACTACTAATGTCATGCGCAAAATTTTCGTCGATAGTTTTGATGTTTAAAAAACATTTTAATCATAGACTAAATAGGTATTTCTGCAAAAACTTGATTGGTAAAGATAAAATGAAATAATTACTAATTAAGGATGTTGTTGTTCAAAATGTCAGAAATTAATAACAAGATCTTTAAGACTGGTATTTTAGAATAATGTTTTGTCGTAAATCGACAGTTTATAAAATATAAAAATAAAAAATTGGCACTCAACTTTGCATTTTTGATATAATATAGTTTTAATGCATCCGTGCAGGAACAGAAAGAATACAATTTCCTGCGGCCGGGCGGCCTGTCGCAGAAGGCGACAAAACAACCCACAGCCAGGTGGGTATTTGCCCGACTGGATGGGTACCACCCCTGGTCCAGATTATGCCGCCATAACAACCTTTAGTTGTGTTCCGGCATTACTGACCAGGTTCCAGTCTCCGTTATTTGAGCAGCAGCGCATTTGTAGCACCCATGATGTTGCAAATGTCCATAGGCGATGGTAACCACTTTCCATCAAGTAGACCATCTGCCTGTCTGCTGAACTTCTGCAATAAAAATAATGTAATAAAAACAGTGTAAAGGTTTTCGTGTCTGCAACTTTCGTTCTGCAAGAGTTGATAAAAAAAAATTAAAGTGTCTTTTTGCAATTACTCGAAAGCGGTAAAGGTCAAAAATGTCTACTAAAAATTTGTAGAGCTTAAAATTTTACATAAAAAATGTTCAATGACTTTTTTGTCTGGTGAAAATTAACCCAGTAGCAGAGGTTTTAAGTTTAAGGGATGAATGTAAATTTAAAAATATCGTAGAAAGTAGAAAAATAAGCTAATTTTTCTATATTTTTAAATTGCTTAAAATATCTAATCTTAAATTCTAGAAATAAATTCTAGACACACAGATATTTTTTTGTTATTGTTAAAAAAATATAATAAATGGAAATTTGAATGCCCAAAAGTTAATCAATTATTATTATTTTTCCATATTTAGATTCTTCGTAAAATTGACTAAATGTTATTTCTTCAATATTAACTTAGATTATAAAGTACAATTATTAATAATTAAAAATAAGTAAGAAAAAACTAATAATAATCATACACACATACACTAGTAATTAATGTAATTATTTAAATAATAAAATGTCTTACAATTACAGCATGTCAATTCGCAACAATTACTAAATACAAAAGAACAACTCTCGCTCACCTTAAAAATAATTCTAGATCCAGAGTTTTAAACTAACTACTAGGTAAACAATGGGGATTGTTCACTTTTTTTCAATTTAGCTATTTGAAAAACCATTTCGAGGAATAGTGTTCCTAATCATTTCTGTCTAGTTAAAATTCCAAAAAACGTACAATCCCCTTGTATTTTGAAAGAAATACGTTTGACCTTTATTTGACCTTACTAAATCCTATGACGTCATTTACGTCTGGTGAAATGCATATGAATACCGTAGCCATTCAGTTTCAAAATACAAAAGGACCGACATTTTCCTTTTTATGTCATTGTTATGTCATACAACATCAACATAAACAAACATTTTATTCGACGTACTCCAGAATAAAATTATGTATATATTATCTCTTCAGACCAATATTTCTTAAATATCTGTAAAGAGAATACTTACATATGGTCTCTAACTAAAAGTCAAAGAAAAGTGCATTATATAAACGAGCGTCTTCGTAAATGGCGATTGGAACGATGTCGAAATCTTTTCAAGAGATACGATCCAAAAAATAACCTGTTTACTGATGAGAAGATTATCACGGTGGAAGAAAATTTAACTGGCAAAACAATACACCTTGCGCCAGAAGTTAGAAGGACGACCAAAATCACATATTGGAAACAATGATTTAAGCATTAAGTGATACTTTATTCGTTGGCTAGCAGTGGATTTTCCAACAGGACTCTGTACCCTTCCATGAAGCTAATTCAATCCAACATTGGTTACAAGCCAATTTGTCAGACTTTGTTCAGAGCATAAGTTGGCCTTCGTCGAGTTCTGACTTAAATTCTTTGGAGTATTCTTTATGAACTGCATTGGAGCTAATGGCATACAAAAAGTTCACCAGAACCTGAATTTATCTCAAGCGAGCCCAAATTAATAAATGGAAACTGATTGAAAAGATTAGTACCACCATAGAAGAATGGCCTATATCTTTAAAGCTTAATTAATTGAAAACAAGGATGGCTATTTTAAATAACTTATTTTTATATATACATAAATCTAGATGTTATTAGTTATAATTCATGTAAACAATATATGAATATTTAACATTCCTCCAAAAATATTTTAGCTTTACTTTGACTGATGTCTTAAAAGTTCACATTAAGACTTATAAGAATAAGATGGTTTCTATACTGAAAGCAAACTATTGTGAGTTATAAATTTGTATGTGCCGTATATTAATAAAATATATCTTTTGACTTATTATTTTACAAGATGAAATAATAAATAACTTTTAGCAGTTAAACTTGTTTATTTACTTAAACACTTATTAATAATAATTTAGGACATATTATATAATCTTTTCAGAAATGTTCAGTTTTATCTTTTTCTTTTTTCTGCAGGCTAGCATTTGGTTTTTTCTATACATAAAATTCTATGATCAAGCATAACCCTTGCTTATGCAGAAAAGTTGTTGCTAATTTTTTCTGAACCTGAAAAAAAAAAGATATAAAGTGTCTATTTAATTACTCGCATAGTCCTTATTTAACTCATAATTTTTCATATTAGCAACTATGTTACACATCAAAATCATATTATTAAGAGATTTACAATCATTAAGGTATTTGTCACAAATCTTCATATTCCATGAAATTCTTCAAGAAATAGATGTGCTTAATTAATCACTTTTAAGCCGGCAAGTGAATATATTTAAAACTACTGAGGAGTTTCATATTTTCCGGTAATTTGTTGTATAAGATCAGATCCATAACATACATTAGCAATCAAAAACACTATCTAACCGCCAGGGCAGTGGTGCAATGTCTGTTCCTTTATTTGTATGTATTTATATGTTTTACTTGTATTATAGATTATTAAGAAAGTAATATAGGTTGCTGATTTATTGATTGTACCAAATTATCAAATAAGTAATTAATATTATTTTAATCAGTTTCTAATGAATGAGTGAGACATGTAGCTATTTTTCTATAAATAGGTGCACATTTTAGATGAATTTTAACTTCAACACAAAGTATACTTACATCAATCATATATTAACTAATAATTAACATTACTGACTTCTTATATGGATGAAATTTACAGACAGGAATAGTAATATACTACACAGGTTCTAAAAGGAAAGAAGGAAGGAAGATCTATGGACGAACATGTTGAATTTAGAAACCTTCACAAAACTACTTACATCAGGATTTTAGCTCCTCTTTTTTCTCCAATATGTACTACGAGTATAGCTATGTACTCTAATAACATTACATGTTAGGTAGGTTTAGCGTATCAGCCTTTACAAAATTAACACTCCTATTTGAAGATCCGGCCATGTTTAGAAAGAGAAAATATTTAATACAGTTTCATTAATAAAACAGTTTACTTTTTTGTCGGATGACTTTAGAAGATTTTTCTAAGGACGAAATTAATTGTAATGAATAATATTAGAATTTAGAAATGCTGCATTAACCGCCGATCTACAGCCTAAATACCCAATGTTGCCAGGTTGCTATTAGTGAAATTACTAAAATTTGTAATTCTTGCAGGTACACACGTGTGTGTAGGAAAGTAACTCTCAAACATATTGACTTAAAAAAGACCTTATCGAACATCGCCATGATTTTTAAATTAAAACTTCGGTAGATACTTCTAGGATGGGGAAAATGCACTGAATTCGCACGACCGTCACGCTAAGATACCAAGTTTTTATCTCTGAAGTGCAGTCCTAACGACTGATATTTTTTTTAAGGTCTGACTAATAATACTCCCCCCCTCAATTGAAACTGACAATACAACCTTTTTATTTTAACTGGATTGACAACATCATTGGATAATGAGACCATGTCTAGGTATCAGACATTAAAAATGATAACCCAAATGTGATACCAATTCAAAGTATTTTAGTGGTCGAATGAGCTTTATCTGTTGTAATCGCCGAAAGAATACTTTATTACAAATTAAGAAAAGTAATGACATCGCAATGGTGTCTAATAGGTAATTTATGCCTGATTATCAATTAATGGTATTCAGTGTAACTGTACATTATTTAGTTTAAGTTATATTATATTGATTTTTCACTAAAGGTCACTTTAAATAACTTAACGGTAACTGTAGAAAATAATAAATGTTGAACACCGAAATATATAAAATAAATCTACCGATAAAATTGTTAAACTGGCCACACTAAAATGATCACGATGTGTCATAATGAATAATGACAGTAACATTTAAATAGTAGCACAGATTAATATGATTATTTTGTTTTTATAGGCAAAGGAATTAATGTAAAGTTGTCCCCAATGACGTCATCGGATATTTTTTTTAAAAATCGAATTAAAAAAAAACTAACTCTTAAAACACAAAAATATTCAAATTAGTATCTTAAAATACCCTATTTTACATAATAAAAATATAAAATCAAAGGGTAATTTTTTTTGAACAATCCCCATTGGTTCTCACACAGTCTGGTATTGGTGTAGTTTAAATCTATCATTTATAGATTTATAACACGCCCACTATATTACAACACTATATTCCTGTTTTGTTTTGTTGTTTTTAAAAAATCGGTATTACTTTAATTTGTTGCATAATATCGTGTTGAAATGATTGTAGGACAAAAGTATGGTATCCGGCCTCAGGAACGACTATTTTTATTTGCGATTATATAATAATGAAAATTTGGAGTTTATTTACTTGCATTTTCAGATCGGAGCGTTCAAAGGTTCGGGTGTCATTCTACCAGGGGGCCAAGCCGCAGTGCTTGTCGCCGCCTCCTCCAGGGCCACAGCCGGAGTCTCACGTTTTATACGCGACTCTTCTATCGGCAGCTGCCGACGCCGACATGGCGGACCACGTTATGTACAATAGACAAATAAGGTAAACTCTGTCTTCTATATCAATAAAATTGAAGAATTGTGTTTTCAAAATATAATTATGTCATAATAAAATTCACTTAAGCTTTTTTTGTACGAGGCCTCATCATAAATTACTGTTTTTAATTTATGCTTGTCGGTTTTGTCAGAAAGTTGGTCTCGGATAAGCTCTGAAATGGTTCAACGGAAATCCTCGGACCCGTCCCCGACAGCCGATGGGAGTTTTCGGCACACTTCAAGCGGCTGGCCCCCAGGCTCATTGGGGCAGCCGGCGCCCTATCACGGCTCGTGCCCAATGTGGGGGGGCCGGGCGCGCCGTGCCGAAAACTCTACGAGGGGGTCGTACGATCCATGGCCCTATACGGGGCCCCGATATGGGCGGAGTCCCTGACGGCCAAGAACGCCGCGTTGCTGCGACGTCCGCAGCGCGCGCTGGCCGTCAGGGCTATAAGGGGGTATCGTACGATCTCCTTCGAGGCGGCCTCCCTCCTAGCCGGATCCCCACCATGGGATCTAGAGGCGCGCGTCCTTGCGGCCGTGTACGACTGGCGCAAGGACGCCCTCAGTCGGGACTTCCGTCCTGCGCCTCGGGAAATCGAGGCTAAAAGGGCGGAGTTCCGGCGGGATCTCATGGTGGAATGGCAGAACCGACTTGCGCACCCCAGCGCCGGTCATAGGACCGTAGAGGCAGTTAGGCCCGTCCTGCCAAAATGGATAGACCGGAGGCACGGCACCCTGACGTTCCGCCAGACGCAGGTACTGACCGGGCACGGCTGCTTCGGTCGGTACCTGTGTCAGATAGGACGTGAATCGTCGTCAGGGTGCCAGCACTGCAGTGCCAGCGTCGAGGACACGGCGCTGCACACTCTGCAGGAGTGTCCAGCCTGGGAAGAGGAGCGCCTTGTCCTCGGCGCCACCATCGAAAATGACCTGTCGCTCCCGGCCGTGGTCCAGGCCATGGTCGGGGGCCAACCCGAATGGGACGCCGTCGCCTCCTTTTGCGAGGCCGTCATGTCCGCAAAGGAGGCGGCGGAGCGGGAGAGAGAGCGAGCAGCCGTGCTCCTCTCCCGCCGCAATAACCGGTCTCGGCGCCGGAGGAACACGGACCTCCGGCCGCCATGAACGCGCGGCGCGGGTGACGGTCAGGGGAGGCTATAAGGCCGTCGCCCGCATCTAAAGCCGCTGAGTAGGGGGCGCGTCGGTGCCCGCGCGCGCCCCTCTCAAACACGAGCATGGAGAGGCCCGTCCCTTGCTGGGGTGGGCCCACGCCAGCCGGGGTCGCGGAAGAAAAGCTCACGCATATCCCGTGACCCCGGCTCATGGCGTCAGGTGGCACCAAGGGGTTTTAGTGGGTATTCCGGCTTCTCTAGCCGGCGAGTCCCACACTCCCCCGCCGAAGTCTCCCCGGCGGGGGGTCCGCAAATGGATTTCCCCTTGTAAAAACAAAAACGTAACAATTAATTGCTTATTGTTAACGTGATGGTAACTTGTTGGATCACTTGTCATACTCGTAAATATAGCATTTCGAAGATATTGGTTTTCAACGATAGGTATTTTGTTTTTAGTCGAGATTCCAAGGACGTATAAGTATACCTTAAAATTATTAAACAGTTAGATAATCATTGTCACTGTTAGAGTGTGTTATCAGCATTAAGCTCCATTTATCCGGCTAAAAGCCTAATATACATTACCTTGTTCAGCTAAAGAATAAGATGGACCCCAGCACAATAGGTTTTCGAATTCATTATTTACAGTAACGCAGAATATGGATTGTTTGAGAATCTATTAAATGTCCTTTCTGATCTATTAAATACTCTTTGTCATAATTTTGATCTTGAAACCAAATAATGAGTGTCTTGTGGAGGAGTTGCGAGTCATATTTATTTCAATCGCGTAGGTAATACAAGCCCATAAAATGATTGCAAACTTAACAATGCGATCTCATCCGGCGTAATGTAATGAACGGTGCATTAGCGGGAGTGTTCATGATCTATTTTCAGTTCGAACGTAAAACGTATCAGTTGCTATCAGGTATTAGGTACAGACAGGCTAAACAACAATTTCAGTAGATATATGCATATATTTTTATTTAAGATAAATGTAATAAGTAGCGATAACACGCGTATGTACACTGTTTAGTATGCGAGGATGGTATAAGTTACACATACATGTATGTATATGTATAGGTTGTATTGTAAACGTGTTATTTTGTACAATGGATGGATGGCCACTGTTATGTAAACAAAACAGTGATGTCACCGCACACATGTTTCTACCGAACAAAAATGTGGTAGATCTATCCAGTCACATACTTATGTATTTGCGTAATATCTAAAGGTCTCTGGTGATATATAGTTAAATCACTACCATGTAATGATGTTCTTCCTCAACTCGTAATGAATCTTCATGAGTCATTATTCTCTGTAGTTCTGGGTATGTAGGTACATACCTATATACCCAGACTGCTTTAAGTATTTTATTGTAGTACCTATATAGGTACTACAATAAAATACTTAAAGTAGTTTCAAATCAATATTCAAATATAGTCCTCGAGCAGAACTTTACATAATTATATTTTCGCCTTGAAAACTTATCTCCTTGACATGCTTTATTGGGGGTCAGGTATTTTATTAGAATATGTTTTCCATTCATATATTCCGCTCTGAATGTTAATGCTTGCAGAAGCACCCTGCAAAATGGAATTCCAGTATGTTGAATAAACATTTGTGCCGAAGAGCAATGTTAAAATGTGAAGGTGCTCGTCAAAATATTCACTAAAATACGCTGTGAATTTTAAATTAACATTGAAATTCATGCATTTTAAAATTATATGATATGGTTTATCTATATAGTTTCGTGGATACACTTTTGTTTTATCGTAATCAGTTAGTTATGCTGGGACTTCATCTGCTTTAGTCTTAAAGATTTGGCTGTGACTGAATGCGTCTTATTTAAAATGTTAAAAAATAATTCCGTTAACGCATCGCCACGTTAGTGTATACATTATGCATACATACATACGTTATTTCTCAATATTTAACTTCATTAACAATGTCACATCTTATATGACACATTAAACCCATCGCCAAATGTGCGTGAAACGGCCTGTATCTGTAACATTATCCTAGACGAAGTTGCACCATTATGGCGAAAAAATATACAGCTATGTCACTCTCTCTCTCACTATATTTGTTAGGTTCTTATCAATGAATGAAAGAAAACTTACTCCCAATGAAAGACATGAAGTGATTTCCATTGATATTGTACAATAGACAATAAATTTAAGAGCAGACAGCAAGGGTCAAATTTTATATAAGCTTACATTTAGGTTGATATACAATGCGGGCTACTCTTTTGGGAATGTTCCCTCTTGACATCATTCTGGCACTAGATTGTTGAGTTTTTTTATCGTTTACTTTTGTAAATAAATTTAAAATTCAATATAAAAAATTGAATTTTAAACAGTTCCTTTTAAAACAAAATAAGATGCCATTTGGAAATTAAAATATCGCTTAACGATTTTTGTAAAATCGAACTTTTATATAATCAATTTAAAAGAGTAAATGTTTCCAAAAGCTGCGGAATCCGTAATGTATTGAAAATCCTTTTCTTGTAATTTATATACAATTTTTAGGAGATTTAGGCTCGATGCACACTGTGATGCCGTTCACGGTTCAATCACGCTGCGTCTCGGTTCGTTGCCGGTCCGGTCAAATATTCTTAAACAAGAAAGAATTAGAGATTTCTATTTTTTTTTTACTATAGTATCGCTCTAGTTCCGATCTGATATCACACCGTTACCTGTTCGTCGAAAATAATATTTGATTGAAGCGAGATCGGACCTGTCAAGACTTGTACCGACAATGTGAAATGTGAATACGCTTTTGTTTCAACTCCAGACTAATAATGTAGAAACAGCAACATTTTATGAGACCGCGACTGGAGCGAGATTAACCGTGTTGTGAGACTAGTAGACACAGTGAGATTTCATCGGACCGAGGCCGTAGCGAGATTGAACCATGAACGGCATCATAGTGTGAATCGAGTCCTAATTTGTTTAATTATATTAATAAATGGTAATGTAATGGATGCTCTATCGTTTCGTTTTACAGCACGGAGAGTGGTTGGGATAACCCTTTTCGTCCTGACGGTGACCTGAGCCGTGAGGCAGACGAGATCGTCTCTCTGATAAAGGGCGGCAAACCGATCACGCCAACGCCCACGGCCGCCCCACAGCTACCCGTTTGTGAAGAAAAGGAGGAGAAAACTCAAGCGAATAATGTCGAAGTGAGTGCAAACACAGTACCTATAACAAAATCTGTATCATTAAAAAAACCTAAAAATGCCGTGTCTGTACATTGAAACTATAAAATAAAATAGAAAACACAATATATGTAAATGATGGAGAAAATTATGTTTTTTTAGATTTTATGTCTGTTTGTTCGGGATATACCCAAAAACTGGGCCTTTTTGGGAATTTTGGGAATCTTTTCTAGTAATGATTTCAAAATGTCCAAATAAAAAAAAATCGAATACCAATTTAGTTTTTACTGATCGACTTTATGTAATAAAATGTGTAATATTTTTGCCCGGTAATCCCGCGGGAATTTCCGCGGATTGACTTCTAGTTGTGCAGGTGCATAAAAAAACGAAAAACGATAACTTAGATTCTTTTTTAAATGCTGCGGTATTTTGTGTCCCGGGAATTTCAAGTCAAGCGTGGACGAGATCGCGGGCATATCCGAGTTTATTTATATATTTATTCAGGATCACCGCTAGCAGAATAACGGCTGGTTCCTATATCTTAATATTAATTCACTTGCCTTGCTATCTATCTGTTGAATTCTGACAAGCTTATGTCTAATTTTAACCGATTGTAGAGCAAATGACCGTTCGGTTAGATATAGGAACTGGTCATAAACCAATACAATAGTGTAGTAAATATAACATTATAAAGGTGCTTTATTTGTATATATCTCGTTCAGTGTGTACAATGCCTTGTGTCAGGAGTGTCTTGTATTCCATTTTTAGCCTCAGTGGTTTTTAAGAGAATCTGCTGTGAAACACATAGCCAGAAAGTCACCGGAGTAGGTGTATAAGAGAGGGACCCCTATATACATCCTAAAAATGTAACGGTGACATTGTATAAATTCAAAAATTGAAACAAAAATATAGAAAATTGAAACACATTGGAACTACGCTTTTGGTGCTTTGTCATCAAATAGGGGTCATTGCACACCGTATGGCGTCTCATACATACATTTTGGCAAGGCTATCCGGATTGCGTCGTGAGGGAGCTGACGTCATTCTTTTGAAGAGGTCATTCTATAGCCTATTATGGTCTTCTTTTGAGCTCATTCTTTCGAGACAAGGGGCAATAATTTTTTTAGCTCGTGAATCTTGAATGTTGGCTGTATTTCACAGTACAGTTTCAAAATCATGTATAATATGACAATCAAGATGTGGTAGCGCTATGCTGGAATGTTTATGCTTTTAGGTCCGGCTCGATCGGTGTGATACCACATTTTCACAGAATATGGCCGTAAAACAATTACTAATTTGCGATAGCCCCTTCTCCCACCTTCGCTATTCTATGTTCCTATCCCCTCCTAAAGGTTGGCAACGCATTGGCTTTACCCTTGGTATTGCTAACACCTGCTGTAGGCGACGATATCCATTTTAATTAGTTGGGCCGTCTGCCTGTTGCATAGCTGACAAACGTCAGCTATGCAATAAAAAAAGAGAAACACAGTGAATATAATATAATGGTTTCAATTTTGCCATTTTACTGCGGTACTCTATTACCCTTGTATTGCGCAGTTCTCCCTGTTAATTAAAATATTTGTAGAACGGCCATTAATTTTTGCACGGACTAAGAAATATAAAATTATTATTTATTAATTAAAATATTTTTGTTTATGAATATAAATCTAGTTTCGACATATGACAAAAATTTAAAGTTAAAACCTGTACAAACAATAACAACGAGCTATGAATAAATTAAGGTTTAAATTAAAAGAATATACAGGTTATATTTCATACATTTTAGGCAAGCGCTCCGTCTCCGCCGCAGCAAACGAAAATAGCGAGTCCGGTACAGCCGAGTCCCAAGGCGATGAATGGTACGAAGAACGGCGCTGCGGGGGGCGAGCCGCGCCACGGGCAGGTGGAGGTGCAGCGGGCGCCCCCGCAGGAACCCCAGCAACCAGAGCACGTGACCATACGCAAGAAGCCCAAATGCAAATGCTGCGTTCTCCAGTAAAACCACTCCAGATAGCCCACCTTACATTACATACATACCTGTAACCTCAAGTAGTATCCTCTGTAAGACCATATCATAACATACCCCACCACACGTTACATACCTCAACCTCAAGTGCTTTATCAGATTTGCCTTTTGATGAATAACAACTGCAGGAAATCAGCCACAGATTAGTCAATACGGATAACAGATACTTGTTCAATGCAGATTTAAGTACAGTGGTATGCAGGATTCTTAAGGTGATATAAAATATAGTATTTTCTTAGATTTGTCGAATTATATATATATATATATATGTTTTATTTTTAATAAAATCACAAAATCCCTCATGATATACACGTAAAATATCTTGAAAAGTTCTATTTTGCTGTATCAAAGAAACTATTGATTTGATATTAATTATTTTACCCTAGTGGCTGTTATTAGTTAGCAACAGATTGCTGATTTACAATGGCAAAAACAGTAATATCAATATACTAAATTAAATAGTAATATTCGATAAATCCAAGCTTTTACTGCTAGTTAAGAGTGACGTAAGATGACCTGATTAGAATTGATTAATAATTTGATTGTAATGAGAAGCCTCCTCCGCACTTGTAACATCGCCCGAGCTGAAATTCTTTAAACAGTTTCGGTTTGACAAGTGCGTAGTATGGATGGAACATGGAAACTTACGCGTTGGCAATCCCAATTTAGATTTGCAAACATGTGAATATTTTTACATTTGCCACTTTTGGCCTTATGCTGACTTTTTACCTGCAGTTGGTATTTGGGAACGTATAAAATAGCATTTGGTCGCAATCGATCTTACCTGACATAAAGGAGCCACTGAGGATTTTCTTTCTTTATATGGACATGTGATTAAGCGAAGAACATTTATTACCATATAGATACATTACAATACTTACTAGTTTTGACAGTTACTAGTTACATGTCTAATAAGGACAATTAAACATATAAATCTTATGCTACTTTTGGTTTAAATGCTTTAAAAGAACAAAAACTTTTAATATCTGCTTATATAATAAAGCCTTTTTACCTATAAATCAGTAGAGAAATGTATTCGAATAAGAGTTATTTGGCATAAGGTTTTTAAATTTTTTCTTTATTCATCACTGAGATCGATTGCGTTTCCATTACATTACTACTTACACAACGATTACACGCTATGCTTTACAAATTGTACCGGCATAGCGCCGATAAGGTGTTTACTCGGTGCTAAATCATTTACAAACTTGCTGTATTGTTCATGAATCGAGTACCTAAATTAAATATATTCAAAAATATTTCAATTAAAATCTGGTATGCCTATGTGTTCATTGTACTGTTTACAAAATGCATCGCGAATCTGGCGTGTATTTTAAGATATATTTACATGTATTAGATTGATTGAGCCTATTTCACAGCATTTCTTATATAAGTAACTCAATGGCAGTTCTTTTTGTTATTTGTAGTAATAGTTTTTGATATAATTTATGCTGTAAGTTTAAATCACTTTTATATTAGGGGTACAAAATGAAAGTATTTATTTCATTAGCTAGTCTGAGAGAAAAGAAATTTGAAGATAATTATGTTATTTTTCATATTGTTCTAATATATTTCGGATTCAAATGAGCACGGTGCATTATTTATGTAAAAAAAAAAATAGATTAAACAAGAATCTCAGAGAATCATGAGCTTTGTTAAAGAACCACAAGAAGCTCATTATATCAACTGGACACTGACTATTGATTGTTGACATTTGTAAATTCTGCTCATATTATCATTGAAATGTTAAAAATCTTTAAAAGCTGACAAATTATCTGAAAATGTTATGTTAACATTAAACCTATGTTGAATAATTATTAAAACACATGGTTTTAAATGTATATTTTTATATCTTTATTTATAAAAAAAGTATTATAAAATTGTCAGAGTGGCTAATTTAGTATCAAAAGTCGTCAGTGACTAATAGAGTATCCAACAAATATATTTTGCATGTTGTGCAGAGCTATTATTGAATGTTTAACATTCAGTTATATTTTCTCAGCAAAATATGATAATCTTGAAGAAATAAATCACATAAAATATGATTTAACAAATTAATAATGGAAACTAAACAATTGGATATCCTGGAACTTAAGTGGTCTATGTTATACTAGTAAAATGTTTAGAAGACAAATAATACATCAATGAGTGCTAAAGTGATATATTTCGAATTCGGTTCGTAATAGATATATAGTAGATAGGGATGGGCCGAACGTGGTTTGAACCGAATACGAACTTCGGCCGAACATTCGGATAAAATAAAAAAATGGCCGAACTTCGTTTTGATTTCGCCACGCTTTCTCAAGAGAAATACACCGTGACCTGTTGTCAACGTCAACTTGATAACACAGAATTTTTGGCTTTTTTATACCATAACCTGCCTCTTTTAAATTTTAAGTATCAGTAAGTGGATAAAAGACTAGATTTTTAGATCTTTGATTGAATAAAAATCACCATTTTTAATTTGATGTCTATTTAATTAGGCAAAGACTCAATCAAGAAATATTTTTTATTTTTATCACATTGAACGTTAAGGTTTACATGTTCCTAACTAAAATAAATGACCATGAGTATATAGATGCCACTTTTTATATTACGGTTATGATAGATATGATTTCTATGAACTTCAGTCAAGATAATGCAAGTAGGTATTTTACTTGCACCGAATGTTCGGCATTTAAACCGAATTTCGGCCGAATGCCTAAGTTCGGATCAACCTGCCGAAATTCAGTCAAACCGAATGTAAAACGAATTTCGGCCCATCCCTAATAGTAGATATAATTTTTACATGGATAATTATTGCTATCCTTATTAAAAAAAAACACAATCACACTGTAGTTGCTGTCCGGCTTTCACTTTCTTGTAGAATTTGTTTTACAGTTTAATATATTAATATTATTTTTATTTATTGATTTATTGTACCTTTTTATTTATTTACTTTTTACTTAGAGCCAAATATGTATTTGTTAGTCAACCTTAAACTACCCATTTTATTTATTTAAATTTTAAAATAAATAGACAGATTATAATTGTATTTGATGTGTAGATTGTTTGTAGTATATTTTTGGATATAACTAAATAAAACTAGTATAATATTGTTTAAATAAATAAATAAAAAATATTTTCATAAAATTGCAGGACCACTTTAGTTACATGCCAGTTTTAGTGAATGCTGTCACAAATTACACCATTCTTTAAAAACCAAGCAGCTCGGCATCATAGGATTTTATGTTCTTTGTTAGTTATTTACTTTACTATTATAATAGATCTTCTTGTGATGGCTTATTCTATTGATCCTAGTGACATTGCTATGTTTTTAAACTATATTGTGCTATATTTGAAAGTAGTAACTGCTCATTTTATTAGAACTTTAGTCTATTAGGAATTATTTTTTTATTGATTTCTGTTAAATTATTTCAATAGTGTTAGCAACCAGGAAAAATCACCAACGAGGTTGATTAAAAGTAATTGGGTTATTAATAATATAGAGAAGTCTTAAGGCCCGACAGGTATTGCAATTGACGTGTACTCAAAATACTGTGACAAATCAAACGTGAGATTAAACTGCATATTACTCTGTCTATTACAGAGTGTTTTACATTGGTTATTATGAGTTGATGGTGTTATTTGCTAGTAACTATAATAGGTTGATCTAATTTAACTAAATTTGATGAGATTAATATAGAGCGGTTAAAACCATCAAAATTTAATTAATTAATTTTAGGTATATTATATTCCGGGAGCCCAGAAATAGGTTTCTTGCAAGTAAACATGACATCTTAATTTACATTGTTGATTTTTGTAGTAATGTCTCTAGGTAAAAAATCAAATTATGTTATTTTGAGTGTAATTGAAGTAAACCACAGTCAGTCGCTATTCTTTAAAACAGATTGTAGGGTTTTTAATTGAATTAGAGGAAAATAATTTGCATTTCTTACCCTCAGGCTTTGGTAAATCGTTAAAATTCAACAGCGTTATTAGTTTCATGTGTACTAAATGTAAAAAATATTTGACAACAAATCGAAATTAAAAGAATAATTAGGTTTTAGTAGGATTACCCTCTCTATGTTGTATTCTCTATTCAAGATTATTAAAATAAATTAGCCCCACCTGTTCCTATCACTGTTTGTTACTGTTATTAATATTAGACTCCTTAAAAGATTCACGATTGCGTCCAGTAGATTCGACACTGAACTTTAAAATATTGTAACCTTGCTTTTGCGATTTCAATATTTGGTTTTATCGATAATTTTCTAAACCCACTGATTCTTTTTCTATAGATACGATGTAAGACTGTATTTATTCGCTTACGAAACTGGTGCTCTTGGCACTGCTTTTGACAACTGGTTAGTGATAAATCTTTTGATGCCACCATATTAATGATTTATTTGTGTGAAACTAGTGAAATAACAGGTTATTGACACAGTGATGTCTATTATTTGCCAAGAAACAATTTGAAAACTTGTTTAGGTAATATTAATCGGTTATTACCATTGAAATTTAACATATAAAGAATCTATCAAATTATTTGTTTGTAATATATTTGTGCAAATAACGGAGTGCATTGTATAGAAGCAAGTGGGACCTCGTGGGACTACTTCCTCAGGAGTAGCGTTCTAAGGTAGCTAGGTGTAATTAGTGGAGTCATAGTTAGGATATCTGCGTTATAAACTTTGTTATTAAGTGCATTCGACCGACTCCCTGCTCCACACAAATGACATGGTGGCCAATACATTTTGTTTAACTTTTATATTATCTGACGGCCTCTGTGGTTGAGCAGGCTAAGTCTTAGCTGGCCAAATTCGCTGGAGCTCAGAGGCTCCGGGTTCGATTCCTGGCATGGTAAATTTCGGAAACGCGTTTTCTGTTATTTACTACGGTCTGGGTGTCTGGGATCGGCCTCAGGGTTGTCCGTTGTATATCACCTGTAACACAAGGGTAACTTGTGTAGCTTGGGGATATACTATACGTGAGTTTGTATGTCGATTATTATTATATAGCTTTTGAGTCAAATAATCAAACTTTATAGACATTTTACGGCAATTTCAATATGTCCTTGATATAGTATTACTTCTTTTTCACGAAATAAAAATAATAGTTCTGATACGTGATTTAAGCAAAAATATAACTTCTTTTTTATAATTTTGTAATATATCAAAGATATATATGTGTATATAAGTAAAAAATATGTAAGTATACTGATTACAAAGGTACTGATGCTGAGCAGGGAGTATGTTGGATGACCTTAAACAGATTTATTATTTTTTGTCTTTGTTTAGGTTTTCTATTTGTAGGTGGCGCTTTAGTACTGATGGTGAGCGTCAAATTAATATGATTGAGAGGTAAATCCATTGGATAAGAATGCGTTAGTGCGGCAACGCCATTAGCTCTTTCAATGTCTGCGTTGTGATTAATATCACGTCGCACCAGCTACATTTAGAAGTCAATAGAAAGGCTTTGCATAGAATATTAATGGATAATTACGTTATTGATTACAGCTGAACTCTATTTGTTAATGCAGCTGTGTAAGGATCACTTTGAAAGGGATTTGAGGGATATGAATTTCAACAAGGTGAAAGTTCTCACATTTTACTACATTTCTAAAGTATTTAAACTAAGATCAATTAGCGTATATTATGCTGTAATAATACATCAATATCACATTTTACAATATATATTATATTTTTTACTAATTAAAATTAGAACTACGTTATTATAATACCTACATGTATACATATGTGCATAAATACAAATATAAAACACTTATATGATTATATGTGAACGTTAATCAATTAAGAACGTCGGAATAAATAATAAAAGCTACACAAAGAAATAGGACAGTTACTGATAAAAACAATTAAATTTTTATCATTAAAAAAATTACGCCCTTTTTCTATAGATGTTAGTCTTATTATTTTTCATTTAAGCAGAAATTATCTTTTAATAATTTTTCAAAGAAAGATCTAACAAAGTATATTAAGACATCTAGCTCTTTTATATGTCAATCGTGTTAGCGTTTATTGTAAAATGGGTCACATAACCAATTCAGTACCTGCAAAAACGTGGCAGCAAATTCTTTAAGTGTGCAAGAAATAAAAAACTGATACAACATCATCTGGTTGAAATTAACATCTCTCAAACATCCTAATTGAAACTAAACTTGTGTTTAAAAGGCAAGTACGAATGATTTAACACATTTATTTCTGTCTCCATTGAACTTTATGGATTGTGTACATTATACCTCTTCACATATTCTAAGAAAAGCTTTAACTTGTAAACTATCAACACACCACAACAAATCTCATATTTCCACATCTTACATTAAACGCGTGGTTAAGTCATGTTTATTTTATTTTTAAGTGCGTTCATTTGGGCACAAAATTGTTTTTAATTCATATAGTTATTGATTAAATAACTATAAGGCTATAACATTACATTTTTCTTAAACATAACATTTGGGCAAGCTTCGTATTATACCGTCGTCAATATTTAAAATCTGAAGCCAATGTCATAGCTTTATGGTTATCATAGAAAGTATGTTGTTAAATAATACAAAATATTAAATACAATATATTCAGACAACAATATCGCCTCTTAGAAGTTGCAAGAAAAGTATGTTCCTTAATACTGTTTTATATTTATAAGGCAGAATTGAGACGCCCACAGCCGTACTCAGATTAATAATAGTCCATATATGGACAAAAATATATTTATTTAAAAAAAATATATTTTATAATATTTTCATCCGTGCAGGAACGGAGAAAGAATACAATTTCCTGCGGCCGGGCGGCCTGTCGTAAGAGGCGACTTAACAACCCACAGCCAGGTGGTAGGGCACTTGCCCGACTGGATGGCTACCACCCCTGGTTTAAAGTATGTCGCCATAACAACCTTCGAGTTGTGTTCCGGCATTAGTGACCGGGTTCCAGTTTCCCTTAAGAGAGCAGCAGCGCATTTGTAGCACCTTTGGTGTTGCAAATGTCCATAGGCGATGGTAACCGCTTTCCATCAAGTGGGCCATTTGCCTGTCTGCTGATCTCCTGCAATAAAAAATAAATATATATATTTTTGTTTCCATTTGCATTTTGATTCAATCAGTATTAAAGTTAAATGTAATGGAAATACGTGATTTCAAAATAGAGTATTATGGGTTATTTATTAAAAGTGTCATGTTTTTATCAACACTTCCGCGATACTAAGTAAAACACTGATAAAATAAATAGGAACATAACAGAAACTAATTTTCCTTATGAGCCTATCTATGTATTTAAAAAAAAGAGTAGGTCTGTGGACCAGACAGTGAATAATTTACAATTGTAAAAAATTGGGACAAGGGGTGGGAGGGATAATAAATTTCGTGCTGTCACATTTCATAAAATATATTGTTATAATAATATATATAATATAAGCTTTAAAACACGAAATTTGAAGTATTAACGAAAAACTTCAAAACATTTCCAACTCTATCTGTATGAGCATAGTATTTAAAAGATTAAATATAATTTATTCTCTTGCAGGCTTAGTCCTATAATAGATTTATGTTTCTCTTTTTCGTTTTATCGACTTCAAATCACGATTCTAAAGAAATTTCACTTAAAAATAATATAATGATAGTATCAGTTCGTTTATAAGTTTTCTCTGAGTGCGGCCGTAAGAGTCCAGTTACATTATTTTGAATCCTAGTATTTTTCACTTTATGTACAAAATCCAATATATCAAAAAAAAATATCAAGAATGAATAATGAAAATTATCTTCAAAGTATTAATGAATAAACAAATTTTAAAAATTAAACTGGAATATTAAACATTATTTTCAATAAAATATATTTGAACTTGAATGACATTTTATATGTGTAGAAATTCTTTAATTTTATTAAACTATGTATGCTTAGGACAGTGTATCAATTTTGAGATGTGGAAATTTATTATGTTATACAATAGCAAATCTTTGTTATTGTAAACGGTTTTAAATTAATGTATACTTCGTTGGGTTAATCGCGTTTGTACCGCGCCGCCCATGTAGAAGTGAGATTACTATTTATGTTAATCATTAAATATATCATTTTTCACTTGTTATTTTCATGTCTCACTATTAATTCAGTGTACTATGTGTTATTATCAATCAATGGATATGTACAAAACAATTACATTGTAATATTTATAATAAATCTTTAAAGGAAAACATTGTTCATTTTATTTGGCGTTTCAATTTTATGAAATATTACTTTAGAAACACAGAAAACTGCGCATATTATGTATATTTATGTCATCTGATGTTGATATTAGACGGATTAACAAAATTATATCATTTGATTGACAGGACAGACGGTATTCAATGATTCAGGTTTATGTTTATATAGATCACTTTTGTCGATTCATCCAAATTCAAGGAAAGAAATGAACCGTCTAGTATCGGCTTAATCTAAATTTTATTAATTCAATTTTAAAATATTTTAATAAATAAAATATTCTTTTATTGCAATGAAAAGTTTTATTATCAAGACAATATACATTTATATAAATTACAATATACATTTAGAAAATAAGAAAAAAGTAATAATTATAAAAATAAAATTAGACATTTATAAATCTTAAACAACTAGTACAGAGTAAGGTAACATTTTATAATATAGGGCCTATACAATATTATAGAAAAGGATTAATTGAGCACTCTGCAAAAATATTTTCCCATACTAGACTGGTATCTATGTACAATTATAGTTTGTCTAATATACATTAATTACTGTGAACGGTTTTTGAACTTAGTAACGTTGCAGTGATTACAAGATTGCTTATGAGATAATTTGTCCAAGGTAATATTCGTATTACAAAGCATTTTGACATACGTGATCTATTCTTTAGGATAAACTTTTAACTAATTAAGAACCATCGACTGGTCGAAATAATTTATGGTTTCAAAATAATATATGGACTGCATATGGAGAACTGCTCACACACACCCCCTCGACTCCATCCAGCGTCGGGCCGTTCGTACCGTCGACGATCCCATACCAACAGGTGGTTTAGAATTGCTTAGCCTTCGGAGGGACTGCGTCCCTCTGCGTATTTTACCGCATATACAACGAGTACTGTTCCCAGAAAGTGTTTCATCGGGTGCGAAAGCCTCACTCTTACAATCGCACCGCTCGCCAATGACGGGACGTTCACCCCCATTTCCTTGAGCTCTCTCCCACTCAACTACGCAATGGTTCTCTAGAACATTTATTTCGCTTACAACAATGATCTGTAGGGAACTTCCCGTTGCGCTATGACATGGTGTTTTTTAAGAAGGACGTTATAAAATTTCTTAGAAGTTGGTAACGCGTTTGCGACACCCCTGGTTTTGTAAACGTCAATAGGTGACAGTAACAACTTTCTATCAATAAATAAATTTAAAAAAAATATGAGTTGTATTTAGCGGTTTAAGCCATATACTCCATCCAGTATGTCTGAAAGATATCGCCATGGGCGATAAAACCGCTGATTGTACTTGAACATTAATATTATTGATTTTATGTGTCATATTGTACAATAAAATATATTTTATCATATATTGTTTTAAAAGAGTTCATAGTTGTATAAAATCATAATACGGTGTTATAAATTCGACATGGAATTATTAACATTTCTAATTTCTTAAATATACACGTTCGGAAAATAATATAGGCCACTTAGTCATGCTAATGAACAGCCATCATGCTATTTCTTAAACTCAATTTACTAATTCGAATCTCTCGGTGATGGAAGCTCAGTAAAACGAGTTTTATAATAAACGACAATTTCTCTGCGGATTCGCTGTTCCAATTTGTGAAATAAATTTACAATATAGCATAACTTTTATACTCACTAATGGTGGTAGCAAGAAATTCGCACATTAGCAGTGGTTAAAACCTGTGTTTAGAGTAAATATCGAAGTGCTAGTATGTCTAAAAAGTATTTTTTTAAATTCTTCTGTCACACATAAAAATACGTGTATTGCGTCTGGTTCACCCTGTTATTATTTTCTCTGCTTGCCAATTAGTACCTACCGCTTCCTGAACTAAAACTCTGTAGACTCAGAGGGCTTAGTCTCAAACGTCTCTCGTCGTTCGTTTTCGTTTTAGAACTTTTTTGCTTGTTTTTTTTATATTTAAGTACATTTCCATTGTATATTCCATTTATTTTTATATTATACAGACTACATTATTGTAATTTTAAAGAATTCTTTATTTTTTCTATCTTAAATTTTATTGGGCCTTTCGGGCTGATCGGACGAAAACGAACGACGAAAGGCGTTTGAGAGTAAGGCCTCAGATCCCACAGCGGTTACGGAACTGAAGCAATTTTACGAAACCGAATAGTTATGTGGAGAACCGAGTTTATAGATGCCCCCTCTTCTCAGGTTCCAATAGAAGGGGTAGGCCCAAGAAATAATGGATTAGTGTCGTTAATGACGATATTACTGAAGACCACGCGAAGTGATAAAAAGTAGAAAACCGAACCTCGGGCCCCTTACTTAACTAGGATTAACGCTAGATTGGTAAAGGCGTTGTTTAAGAAAAGGGAATGTATGAGTTTATTAACCAAATTTGTATATTAAAATAATATTACAGAGTATGAGTAGATTCTCCTTCAAGAATGAACTGATTATTATCAATATATATATATTTATATTATAATTATGATGATATGGACTTAAAGGTTTTATGCTACGTTGAAAACCCTAGTTTTCATAGTATATTATAGTAAAAGCTGCGTGTGTATAATTTCAAAGAGAATCACTCAGTGTATTATATGACTATTGAATTAGAAAATGTGTTTTACAATTTAATATAGACGAAGTCACCTGGTTGACTTTCCAATACTAATAGATAGCAGAATAACAATTATAAATATATACGAATTTGGAATAAGTAAGAACACTCAAGTTTATATAATAACCCTGATACACGTGTATTAAATCTAATTTGGACACAAACGTATCTAATATCTTGGAATAATTCCAATCAGTCGAAGATAAATTTAGTGGATAATATGGCGTATACATAAATTAATTAACTAACAATTGAATCATTTAGAGTATTGAATATTAACTAATTTATATTTAATTGATTTCGAGTAATTCGGGAGAGCATTAGATCTTAAATATTAGGCCTTACATTAACTATAAATTATCAAAACTATAAGCTAACAAATCTTGTATCATTTGACCACAAATTTATTGTTTAATATTAAATCTAAACAAAATGCACTTCGACATAAATCCAATAAATTTCCTCTCATATATTTTAAAAAAGAAAATGCAATAAATGGACCATTGACAAAGAACATGTAATGCAGGGATTCCCAAAGTGGTCGATATCGACCCCCTGGGGGAGGAATCGGTTTCCCAAGAGTCGACATGAATGAAAACTGACTTTGGGAGTCGATGAGGGCTAAAAATCGATCCTTATAACACAAGTTCCTATTTGAAACTTTCAAAATACTGTATAAGTTGTGTTACGTGTACAACTTGGTATAAGAATGAATAATATTTTAGTAGGAATTATCATTGTTGTACTTTTAAAGAAGTTGACAACTCAAGTAAGACTCACTCACTCAACTCAACTCAACAAGTTCGTGCAAGATAACGATTTAGAGCGTACTAATTACGTAATCTTGATTTACAACGTAATTTTAAAGTAAATTTTTAAATTGGTAAGTATTGTGTATCAATACGAAAAAAACTAGGCAGGGTTTTTAAAATAATTTGGCTATGGGGGGTCTGAGGTATCGGTTTATTTGCTAAAAGGGGTCCCATGCCCAAAAATAGTTTGGGAATCCCTGATGTAATGGATACTGTCAATAATTAACAAGACTATAGTGTTAAATATAGCTCTGAATGATTTATTTAACGATTCAGTGACAAGTAACCATGAATATTCAAATTAAAAAAATAAGCAGAGACCTCAGCCAATAAGCAGGATTTCTTGTGAGAACTCGAAAATCTAAATCACGTTTCACTAAATAGTTGAGATTTTCAACATAAACACATTATGATTCGATAAAAGCCCCATTATTTGTGAATAAAACTGCATAACAAAATGATATTTAAATTTACCGCCTTCCTAAATTTACGATAATTTACGATATTCAGAGATTAATAAAGTACCAAATACAAAAATCAGTGCATTTTATATCATAGATAATAAATATCGTTTATATAATATTATAAAATTCTAAGTGTGTCCTGTCTGTACATTGAAGATATTAATAACAAACAACTGGAATAGAATATATAAACGAAGAAGAACTCGATGCATTTCTTTTAGATCTTTGGTCTGTTTATTCGGGATTCATGTAAAACTACTGGGCAAATTTCGATACGGTTTTCGGTGATCGACAGCAAATTCTTAGACTTGAAATCTACGCTACTTTTTATCCAGGGAAACGAGCGGGAATTTATCTGGGGATTATTTAAAATTGCCAGATTCAAAAAAATCGATTCTAATGTAATTTTTCACTGATCGATAGAAAAATGTATGTAATAAAAAAATGTGTGATATTTTTTATCCCGGGAATCCCGAGGGATTTATGATTTGAATTTTTGGTTTCAAGTTGTTCGGGTAGTACAGTTAGCTTATTCCAGCACAGTTTTCACTAAAACGATAGCTTACGTTCTTTCTCAAATGCTTCACTCTGTGTCCCGGGAATCCCGTGGGAATTTCAAGTCAAACGTGGACGAAGACGCGGGCATATCATAGTAATAAAATAATAATGGAGAGTTAGTCTTAAGAGTTAGATATTTCGACAGCTTTGTTGACAATCAAAGACACATCCATCGGCGGGTAGTTTTGTAACATTTTCACGTTCGTCGCGAAATCACCATGAAGAAGGTTGTCTCTTATTAACCTATAACAAAATAATATTTTTTGTTACTAACATTAATGCACACTATACTATTACACAATCACACACACACACACGCGCAAACATATATAGATTATAATGATACCGACGCTGTTATGGAAGAACATTGTAAGCGACAGCATTTAGATATTTCATTTTTAGCTAATATAATTTCGATTTCAACACCAAGATCTTTAGGCTCCTATCTGTATCAATGACAGAGTTATGAACATTTTAAAAATCGAAAAATCGTGAGTAATGTATAAAAAATAACTAGTAAAGTAGTCAGTCAGTACTCCCTCTGTAAAATTTTATATTTTTAATTGGAAGTAGGTTAATTATTAATAAAATTACTCATTGACACTTCAAACTTTGTCTTCCATGATCACGGCTACTGAAAAAGGGCCGAAACGTCGAAATAAAAATAAAATATAAAAAATTCGATAAGATATTTTTCTATCACAGTAAAAGGAACACTTTTCAAGAGTGACTACACCAAGTCACTCAGAAAATATTGCGAAAAACGTTTTTATGTATGAGAGACTGGCCAGTTATAATATATTATGACAATATGATTATTTATAACTAAAAATAGGTACGTTCGAAGTTTAAAATTTCCCTCCACATTGTTTGCGAGCTAATTTAAAGTGTCGCGTCTCATTGAAAAATGTATCTGCGCCGGGAACATTTTCGTGTTATGACTTTTTACGATTTTAAGTGTCAAGTGATAGACTTCAAATGGCATTCATGTGTAAAGGCCCTTCTAGGGCAACCGTGTGTCGTTGGTGGAACGAATTCAAGCGCGGTCGACTAACTTTGGGGGATGAAGAACGAAGTGGTTGCCCTTTGACGACTGCTACGGAAGAAGATGTGCTAGCAGTAAAAAAATAATCTAAGACAATAGTTACGTTCCAAGAGATACAGCATGTATTGCCGATTAGATCGGGAAGCCTTCACGAGCTTCTACATGTGCATCTTCGCGTGAGGAGGATAGTTTCACGCTGGGTGCCACACAACCTCACCGATGCTGAGACGATTCTGAGCATCGGCTCGGGTGGAATGGTGCCGTGATACAATAAACAAATTTGAAGCAGGCTCGTCTCGGCGTGTTTACGACATCATTACAGGTGATGAGTCCTGGCTTTATCGGTAGGACCCAGAAACGAAGCGCCAGTCGATGGCTTGGGTGTTTCAAAACGAATCAACCGCTACCAAAGTGAAGCGATCTAGAAGCGGGGGGAAGATTTTGATCGCGAGTTTTTTCAATTTGACTGGCTACTTGGTGTCAATTCTTTTACGGAATCAAAGAAGTATCAACACCGAATGGTATACTACCAGATGCTTAGCAGAAGTTTTCTCTATTGTGAGCAACGAGCGACCAAACAGGGCTCCGAGGGCTACTGCCCCACCACAAAAAAGCGCCCGCCCATACCAAGCTCAAAACGAGGGACTTCCTGGACAGCACGCCGGTCAAACTTCTGGGTCACCCACCCTCCTTACAGCCCTGACCTAGTACGGTGTGACTTCTTTTTATCCCCGAAAATAAAAAATAAACTCAACAAGCGGATATCATTTTCGCCGCCGTAAGATGCGCTGTCAGCGTTCGAGCAAGCTGTACACGTGGTGTCTGCGGCGGATTGGAAAAAGTATTTCGAAAATTGGTTCAGACGCATGAAACTTTGTATAGAGGCTGGTGGAGAGTACTTTGAAAATCCTATAATCCTATCCTTCCTATGTCCTATATCCTATAAATATTATAAACGCGAAAGTTTGTAAGAATGTATTCCCTTATCCAAAATATAACCATTTTCCATCAGCACGCGGGTGAAGCCACGGGTGCAGCTAGTATTTAATAAAAAAAAATATTTACCTATACAACTAATAAAATATACATTTTTTTTTTAATTTCGCAAAACTTTCTGTGTGTTCCACGTAAGTCTTACCCTTGAGGTGATACGCCAAATTGTGAGTGCACGTGAATAAGACCAAGAGATTTTAGTTATATGCTGTGACCTGTCAAAGGCTTTTGACGTAGCCACGAAATATTTGGTCATCGTTATCATCATCATCAGGTAACCGTTATCCACTACTGGACGTAGGCATATCTAAGTTTGCGCCACCTGACCCGGTCCTTCGCTGTTCTCATCCAGCCCCCACCGGTGACCTTGTGCAGAGTGTCGGTCCATATATTAGGTATCAAATTGAAATTCTATGGCATTGATAGACCTTCAGATGCGCTGCTAAATGAGTTAATGAATAACGGACATCAAGTGGTTATAGGCAATGGGGGCAAAACTATGTGACCCATTGAAGTCAACAATGGGAGTATCCCAGGGATCATCAGTTTCAAACATTCTGTTCTCGTTACTGCTGAATGATCTGCCTGATACCATTTCAGGAGCTGAAATATTCATGTACGCAGTTGATGTGGCTTTTATAATGACTGTCTCTTTAGTAGATGCTGGAAGAAAAGTTAAACAGCATAGCGAAACGTCAGCTAGGTTCCAGACAAACGGGCTTGCTCTCGATCTAGCAAAAACCCAGTTTATACATTTTGAGCTATCAGGAACTGCGCCTAGATCGTTATCTGTTAGCGTTGCTTGTAAACTTATCCGTGTGTGTGTATGTGTCCAATCCTGATTAAAGAAAACTATATTTTATGTGTTTTAAATTTATTAGCTATTATATTAAAGAAAGCCTTACATTTTTCTTTAAATTAACTAAAATTTTTCAAATATCAAGTATGTATGTAGTGTTTACCTATAAGTAATTACTGTATTTGTCATGTTTCTTCTTATAAAGCTATGTATAGTTTTAGTATTAGCGCAAGTAATTGTTGGTAAACCAAATAAATAAATACATTTAGTTTCTCTTATGTGGAATACCATCAATATTTTATGGATACTATATCTTTTCTGGGATAAAAACCATGTTCATTTCTGTTATCGAAAGTATACATAGACCATATACTGGTTAATTTCCAAAACATTAAGAAGTAAGCAACAAATACACAAATACAATACAAAGTCGCTTTTGCATTGTAAAACTAGCCAATGTATAAGTATATGTTGAAGGAAAACATTGTATGGAACGTTACACATCAAGTTTACCAATGTATGAAACACACAAATCCGCTTTGGAAGCGGATCAGGTCACATCAAGAAGGTATCAGGTGAAGCATGAAGGTTATATATAGCCTTAAGCCTAAAAAAACCTTTTCAACACTTGCTCATAAAGTGGCTCTATGGTCACCGCAATTAGGCACAGAATGACACCCATTATCAAACTGTGAGTAAAAAACATTATAACTCACTAGTGAGTTATAGATTTTTTTTTAAATTTTATTGGTTGAGTTGCTTTGTTCTTAAAAAAGTTTTTATTCAAAAAAAAACGATCGTGTTCTATAGAACAAATAAATTAATGTTCCTATTGCTTGCTCATTTCATGCAACTTCTTATTTAAATAGATAATTTTAACTCGTACGTGTTTAATAAATAAAACTTTCACTCATATATAACTTTTTTTATCTACTAAATAAAATGAGTTTTTGTTGTTATTTTATTCACAAGTGTGTTGAAAAACGTCGTATGATACACGTGTGTATTGATGATTACCGTCCTCGGCTCTCTTAAGACCCTCGCCTACGGCTCGAGTCTCAATGGCGCCTCGGCGGTAATCACCAATGTTACACACTAGTAACATAATGTACTATTATGGCCTGAATATTTCTAGCCACTAAATAAATTACGAATAATACCTAAATCGCCAGCTAAGTGTTGTTATAATAATAGTAGATTATACTCACAATATCATGGCACAACATACATATATTAAGAAGCTAAATCTTTGAGGATCTGCAAATAAAGAGTCCCATAATCTCTCAACATCAGGCAAAGAGAATTCTTGAGAGAGCAATAGTGTAAGCCACCTGTAATTGAAAAAAGTTACTTACATGATCTTTTTTTTCAAGTGAAACTTGACAAATTACTACTTGAAAGACTGGTCAAGAATATAATAGAACAAGGACATCGAATCGAAGGTATGCTAGTGAAGCCGTATATGTATGGAAAATCTGTACATATATTTTTTTTCCCATGTACAAAACATTGTAGATTTTGTCTTGTAGATAAATTTCAATAGAATATAATGAAATCCACATTTGTCGCTAAATTTCACAATGACCAGTTGATTCTTCAGGTAACTAAGAAGAATAGATCAATTCAATTTCGATCCAAAGTGACTTTTTTATATTACTTGTAGGATATGCCTGCGACTTCGTCTACGCTTGACTGAAATTCCCGGGACATAAAATATTTCAGCATTTAAAAAAATAATGTAAGCTATTGCTTAGTGGAAACTGTACTGAAATAAGATGATTTTTATGCATCCAAATACCTTCAAACCGCTCCCGAGAAAATTCTGGCGGATACCTGAGTAAAAAAAACCACTTTTCCTTACTTTAAACTTGCTATCGATTAGTAAAAAAATCACATTGAAAATGGTTATTTTCTTATATATATCTGGCCATTTTAAATAATGTCCAGAAAAGTTTCCGCAGGATTCCCAAGATAAAAAGTAGCGGAGAGTTCAAATCTAGCAATTAGCTGGTGATCAGCGAACGCCGCATCGAAATCTGCCCAGTAGTTTTTAAGTGAATCCGGAACAAACAGACAAGAGGTCTAAAAATAGCATCATATTCGCTATCGTTTATATAGTCTTTTCCAGTTGTTTTTTTTTCAATAGCTTTAGTACAGACACAGTATGTTTAAAATTTTATAATATTATAGATAGTTTTACCTGAAGCTATAGTATTGTGGTCGGAGCTCTTGCTTTTGTAGAAGATTCCAAACTGTGGGATCGTATTTCTTCACACATTCACATAGTTTACCCATCATATAATTGATACCGCTTTCAGTCTCATCTAACGTCCTTATAAAGAAGTCTCTTATTTCCGCCATTAGATTTGTGAAGCAAAAGAAGCAATCAGCTTCAGCATGTTCTATCAACAATTATTATTTTTTTGGTCAAATGAAGAATATTAGTTTATTATTCATAAAAGTTATTCGAAGTTTATAGGCTCGTTAAGAAATGTTATTCGTAATTGCATTAATAATGAGATTAAAATCACTATAAACACATTTATAAAATTTTAAACCACATATAATGGGTAATAATTTTATTAAACTATATATACAATTTTAAATATACAAATTAATATTAATTAAAAATCTAAAATATCCTATAAATAAACCTAACTTAAAAATATATATACAATAGTAAAAAAAAAAAAAAAAAAACCTAATATTAAAATAAAACCTATATTAAAGCCCGTCCAGCCCCACCAGACCACTGTCGCTGGGCATTGTACCTAGAAGGCTGGCAGCATTACCTCGCTGGATACAAAGGCTAATCCTTTGAGCGAGGTAAGCTCCAGCCTTCCGGTCTCCTGTTTTGTCCATTAAGCGTTTTTTAATTATTTTAAATAATTTGTGGGCACTTGGCCCCCATGGGCCCAAAGTCTCCACCCCAAACGGCTCAAATATGTAACCTGTTCCAAGGGTTACATATTTGAGCCGTTTGAGGTTTTCGGCAGAAGTGGCAGTGCGACCGGCCCCAACTTTGGACTCCTGGAGATGAGAAGGCGCCAGTGTATCGACACAGGTAACGTCCCACACAAGCGGCCTTCCCAAGCTCCAGGGAATTAAAGTCATACCGTCGGGCCTCTTGCCATCGTCGCGGATCAGGCCGTTCGGTTCGAGAACGGCTGGCACGTCGGCGCTGACAAGAGCCCGACGTATTATATCGTTGAGGCCGGCATGTCGCGGAATTCTGCCTGCGCTTCTACCACACGATAGGCCATGGTGGCCAAGCCGGTCGACAGCCCGGCCGCAGCGACAGTTGTGTGGTTCACAGCAATTTGCCCCAAGACGAAGGCAGATTGCTGACCTGAATGTGGCTGCATCCATTAGCATATAATTATTATAAATAAGGGTATAATATTTGCTCTATAAAGATGGGTCTCATTTTGAACACTTAACAAATTTGATTAATGTAATATTTATGTTAGTTACTAATTGCTTTGTTATTGCTAGATAGTCGTGATAGCTTATGCCTCTTATTCTAATAAAATGGGTTGAATAAGGGTCAGGAAACACGTATCTCAGACACTTTTTTCTGTTTTAATGTGCACATTGTTACAATTACTACATACTGATGTTGAAGGAAGATATCTTGACTATTTATTACAGTAAGATAATCGATATGTGAAACCCGCCTGGATATAATTAGCTGCATAGCAAACGAGTTACCTATAAATTCTAATATGCAAAGTAAATACATTAACTTACTTCTGAACTCCACGTTGGAATCAATCGCGAAGGTGTGATAAATTGGCCCAATTATCTCATTCATACCCTGCACGTAACCTTGGCCGGGATTCAGCTTTGCATAAAGAAATAGCATTCTTTCAACAACCTCCCAATGTGCTTCGCATCCCTCATTCAGGGGTGCATAATCACCACTGTTTATACTCTCAGATCGACGCATTTCGTTGCTTAACTGTTTGGAAAAGAATTTAATATTATATTAATTTGATCTTTTCAGCCTAGTCATTTACCTAACATTAGTCTTCTTGGCTCACTAGTTCTAATTTCGATCAACGACAATATATATATATATATATATATATATATATATGTGTATGTATATATATATATGTATATATGTATATATATATGTATATATATATGTATATATATATATATATATATATATATATATATATATATATATATATATATATATATATTGCATGAGTTCAGCAGACAGGCAAACGGCACACCTGATGGAAAGCGGTTATGGTCATCTATGGACATTTGTAACACCAAAAGTGCTACCAATGTGTTGCCGCTCTCTATGGCTCGAACACAACTCAAGGTTGTTATGACGGCATATTCTAGACCAGGAATTGTAGCGATCCAGATGGGCAAATTTCCTACCACCTGGCATTACGTTGTTTTGTTGCCTCCCAGCCGCAGGAAAATTTAATTCTTTCGCCGTTTTTGGATGTTACTAGAATTGGTCTCTTAAGTTTTTCATAGTTGTTTTTTTTTTGTTTTTTATATCGGCAGACAAACACACAGATTGTACATCCCCAAATTAAGCAAGTTACGCTTGTGTTATGGGTAATATACAACGGACTACTCTGGGGCCGATCCCAGACACCCAGACCATAGTAAATTACGGAGAAAATACGTTTCCGACATTTACTATACCAGGAATCGAACCCGGAACCTACCCGGAAGGTACGCCGGCAAAGCCTTAGCCCGCTCACAGAGGCCGTCCAAGTGATTACTCATAACCAAAGTAGAACATGCTTCAATTGGGGATATACAATATGTATGGTAGTAGGTATATTTAATCAATGTAATAACAACGGACTCTCAACTGGATGCTTCTAATGCAATTGGAATTTGTCACAGGGATGATGAAATATGATGGTATATTTGATATTGCACTATATTTCTGGAGCTAAAGAGTAATTGTTAAGAGTCCGGAATCATATCTCTTTTATCAAGACTTCCTAGTCTCTGTGCTAAATTCTCCATTCTAATACTCCAAATTGCTACGCTTAAAACCCTGTAAACAATTCCTATTAATAAATATACCGATATTATAAGCCACAAACAACACCTGAGTAGTTAAGCAAGTGAAGAAAACCGCATATGTAAATGATCAGTGAACGGCAAGATCATTTTACAATTACGTAATCGTAGAGCATATTTCATGTCGAATCGTTTTATTTATCTAGCTATGCTATATATTTACTTAGCTATCTTTCATTTGTATGACATTAAAAAGTGACTTTAATAAATTCCTTTCAGCAAGTTTTTTAACGCTTTTTTTATACAAAACAAATAACTATGTTTACATATTGATCAATATCAAATTATATTTTTATGTTCTTTTTAAATAAAATTATCATGCCTTACAACAATGTGCAAAATTATTGAAGTTTATGATCTATTTAATCAGTTTGATTATTAGTTTCCTTTGCTCTTTTATTACTGACGATCAGTACATATTGCACACTAATTGAAAATTAATATCTAATATCGGTTGAGTATTTATTTGTAAGAGAATTAAAACAAACTTGCTGCTGGTCTATGAGGGATTCTCTCAGATCACTTAAAAAATCCTACATCATAGTGTTGTGGGAAAACTTTAGGTGGACTGAACTTTCTTTTAAATCATTTGAGTATGCAATACTTAAAACAATGAAGCAAATGAGTAACGTAAATAAAATGTATATTGAGTGTAATATATGTACAAAGATGTTGAAAATTGTTTGATTTTATTATTTTTGTCTTTTCAGTTTATGTTAAATTGACTCCAAGCTCCACGGAACTCGCTGAAAATGTGCCTAGGTTATATTACGTACACTTGCAGCACACTTGGCAGGTAACAGGAAAGTGATGAGGAAAATGGGCAGCATGATTATTCAAAAATCTATTTCAATTGAATAATTAATAAGTACACATGTCTAAATTAGGTTACCTTAGCAACTCCTAGACCTCTTCTTTCCAAAGTAGAGAACTTAAGTACAGATTGCTCAACCCTTTTATGGAGACGTTTGACTCCATTGCTATTTATTATCTGTAATATTAAGGAATTATAATTTTATGCATTAGTCCAGAATAAAACGAAATGGTTTTTTAAACCTATTTTAATTCACATTAGTAAATGCATATTTAGTAAGCAGCCATAGTGAAGTTCGAAATATTCTATAATACTATAACACAAACTCGAGGGTATCTGTGTCTGGTTCAAGTGATTGTCACAACTACTCGGGTCAAAGGTGATCAGTACATTAAAGTTAATGTGCTGACAGTATTATTGATAGATTTAAAGCAAACATGTCATCAAAAAGAAAGAAAAGTTGACAATAAAGTATATCATAAATTTTGTAATTAAGGACAAAGTTTTATATGTAAGATGCATTTTATATGATAGTAGTATCCTATTATCACATAATATAACGGATAGGATACACCCGCGACTTCATCCATGCTCGACTCAAATTTACAAAGTAGGTATCGCAGCTATCGTTTTAGTGAAAACTGTGTCAGAATATGCTAATTTTTATGCACTCAAACAACTTTAAACCTCTCCCGGGAAAATTACCGGGATAAAAAATATCACAAACATAAAATTTGCTATCGATCAGTACAAAAACACTGGAACTATTTTTTTTAATCTGGCTATTTAAAATCATTCTTAGAAATATTCCCGGCGGATTCCAGAATAAAGTCTAAGAATTTGCTGTTGATTAGCTAAAACCGCATCAAAATCGGCCCAGTAGTTATTACGTAAATCCCGAATAAACAGACAAGAAATATAAAAAACTGCATCGTGTTCTCCATCATTTATATAGTCTATTCAAGTTGTTTTTTTTAAATAGCTTCAATATACAGACTCATGTTTAAAATTTTATAATATTATAGATATTATTCTGCACCAATAAATAAATGATACTGGTAAATACTGAGTATGACTAATGATAAAAGAAAACACATATTGTCATAATTAGGTATGTGATATTGTTGATATTTCACAATAAATTCTAAAATAATGTTCATATAAAAGTGCATATATATATTGTTTTATGAATACTGATAACATTAACTGTAATGTTTAAAAAATAATAATTATTAATTAATACACTACTTGATTTGTAAATGACATGATGTCATAATTTACTCAACTCATACAAAATTTAGGTGGCTTTGGTGTTTTGTAAGATTATGAAAAGTGTGTCAATTGATTTGAGTGTCTATTACTCTATTACCATATGCAGATAGTGAAGGAAAACAATTTTTTTAAAATTATTACAGGAGTTCAGCAGACAGGCTGACGGCCCACTTGATGGAAAGCGGTTATCATCGCCTATGGACATTTGCAACACCAAAAGTGCTACAAATGCGCTGCTGCTCTTTTAAGGGAGACTGCAACCTGGTCACTAATGCCGGAACACAACACAAGGTTGTTATGGCGACATACTTTAAACCAGAGTGGTATCCATCCAGTCGGGCAAATGCCCTACCACCTGGCTGTGGGTTTTTTTTGTCGCCTCTTACGACATGCCGCCCGGCCGCAGGAAATTGTATTCTTTCTCAGTTCCTGCACAGATAGTGTAATATAAAACAACCTGCAAATCAAGGGGTTATAGACAAGTCACACATGTTGATCCATATTGGACAAGCATGGCAGGTAAGTATACATAACAGTTGTTTATGCTCCTAAAACCAAGACAGCTAAGACCAAGAACCTTATGGATAGATATGGGTATATAAATGTCAAGTAATTTTCATGAAAAGGAGATGGGGGACTTTTGGGGCAAAGAAATGTAATGAGTTGAGATATGGCTTAAAAAACAGATTTATATTTTTATATTACAAAATAGAAAACATCAGCACAAAATTTTATCAGGAAGACAAGAAATCTTAAAAATAAGGTTAGAAATAAAATTTTCAAAGTTAACATACATACATACATACATAACTTCACGCCAGTTCCCTTGCGGGGTAGGCACGAACAACAGAGCGCCATTTAGGCCCATTCTTACACACCTCACTTGCTTCTTTGACATTCATAACTCTTGTCATGCACACTCGTCTGTTCTTAAGGCTCCTGACATCACCCTCCGCTAGTACACGATCAATTTGATCATGGAAGGTGTGTCGTGGCCTTCCACGACTTCTGCATCCATCCACTTTTGCATTGTATATCTGTTTAGTCATTCTTTCATCATGCATTCTTTCCACATGCCCGAACCACCGGAGCATTCCTTTCCTTACCTTCACCCCGACACTCTCTTTCAGACCAACTCTCTTTCTTACTTCGGTATTACGAACGCGGTCCGCGAGCGTCACTCCGCAGATTTTGCGCAGTGCTCGCATCTCAACCGCGTTTACTCTACTTTCATGCTCTCTCTTCCATACCCAACTCTCGCTTCCATACGTGAGCGTAGGTACCAGCACCGCGTTGTGTATGGCGAGCTGGGCCTTCTGGCTGAGGTTCTTAGCGCCTAGAAGTTTACCTAACTCTCCATTCAAACTATTCCCCAAATTTACTCTTCTTTCTATATCAGCGGTGTACCTTCCATCCCTGCTAAAAGCACATCCAAGATATACAAACTCATTCACTTGCTCCAGCATAACATCATCGACCATTATCCTTGCATTCGTTCTGGTTTCTTCTCTTTCAAACACCATAACCTTTGTTTTCTTCGCATTCAAATGTAAGCCTCTCGCCTGACAGTCATCTTTCATCATTGTGACTAGTGTTTGCAGTTCTGATGGCGATTCGGCTAAAAGCACGGCATCATCCGCATAAAGCAAGGTGCTTACAACTAGATCACTCATTCGCACCCCAACATCCATCAATCTTATTCTCTGGAGACAATCGTCCAGGTATAGGATGAACAGCAAAGCCGACAGCACGCAGCCCTGCCTGACGCCAATATTGACGTCAAACCAGGGCGACAGGCTGCCATCCACTCGCACGCATGCCATACAGTCCTCGTAAGTGGACTGCACAGCACGCATCAATTGGCCATTAATCCCATATCCGGGCAATATGTCCCAGAGCTCCTTCCGCACAACCCTGTCAAATGCTTTCTCTAGATCCACAAAACCGCAGAAAACCTTCCGGCCCATAGCCAGCTGCTTCTCTACGATATTGCGGAGAGAGAAAACTTGATCCATACATCCCCTTCCATTTCTGAAGCCACCTTGTGCATCCCACAGTAATCCATCGGATACCACTCTCATTCTCTTTTCAATAATCTTCGTATACACTTTAGATGCTGTGCTGATCAAACTGATGGCCCTGTAGCTGGCGCACTCCATACGTGACCCCTTGCCTTTATACAAGGGCACGATGACAGCGCGCCTCCAGTCCTTGGGAACCTTTCCCGTCCTCCAGCACAAGTTGCATAAGGACAGGAAAGCGTCCCGGACGCAGGTTCCACCATATTTGATCATCTCAGCAGACACACTATCGATTCCTCCTGCCTTTCCATTTTTCAGACTTCTTATCGACCATTCGATCTCTTCCAACGTGATCTCGGATGCTGACTCCTCGGAGTCAGTCACAGACTCAGTCGTGGTGCCAGCATCCGGGATATCATCATACATTTCTCTAAAATATTCACTCCATCGCGCTAACACCTCTTGTGGGTTAGCAAGAACGTCCCCTGCTTTAGATTTTATTCTTTCCATTCTGGAAGCTGACGAACAACCCTGAGACTTCTTAACCTCTCTCCAAAAGAGTTTGGTATTCGCCTTGAAGTTCTCCGTCAGCTTCTCTTCTTCTTTCAATTTTATACTGTTGCGCTTCTCTTTCACTAAAGCTTTGGTTTCGTTCTTGCAGAGGCGATAAATTTTTTTCTTCATTTCTTTCATACTGTCATTCTGTTGCAAAGAAGCAACATAATCCAGCCAGGCTTTTCTCTTTCTCTCTACGCTGGATTTAACATCCGCGTCCCACCATTCAACACCTTTCGTTGTTATGTGCCTCTTTGCGCATCCACATGCTTCTTTTGCGCTTTCCACTATACTTTCTTTCATACTATCCCAGTCATTATCCACATCTAAGTCGGAAAGTTAACAATTACCATAATTGATTTAAGTGAATTAATTTTAAAACTCACACCATACAATTAATTCATTCAAAATAACCCACTACTTTTACATAAAATATCAACATAATAAATTAAAACCACTCTCATATTTTTAATATCTGGGCCTAAGAATGTATGAAAGCATTCATCTCCTTTGCATTGATGTCCATTACAGAAGTTAAAAACCATGACAAATTTTATTCTGATACAGGTAAGAAAGAGTTTCAATAGGGTAAATAATTTTATACAACACATCCTTATAAAGAGCAGTTGAAACATATTTTAACATATGTGTAAGAAATATAAATTTGAACATAGATCACCTCTTCGCATGGAAACTCTGTTGCTGTTTGGAAGAATGCTATATCAGGACAAAGTCTTCTTACATCCTTGTCAATTTGTAGCAACACTTCATTATCTTTGAAATATGTACTCCATGAAGAATCTGGGCTTATATTCAGGGGATGATCACTTGGACCTCCTGGGGAGACTATTATCTCATCTGTGGGTAAATATATATTGATATCCATCACTTACTTTTATAAGACTTTTGATGGGAACTTTGGAATAAACTGTATATTTTTCATATTAAATATTTGTTTAATTATGATTAAAATAGAAGTGGCAGTAGGGCAGTCAAAGCTTGTCATAGGATTGACAGCTAATAAAACAATGAAGTCCTGAGGTAGCAACATACATAATTTAGGATACCCTCCGGTTTGGTGGTCTGATACTTGCACAAGGTTACTGAAGCTATAAGAAAAGCAGAGGACTATAGAGAGCACAGAACCGTAGATAACGAAGAGACAATATGATATTGATGTCTAGTGCAGAGCTCACTCAAATAGAAAAGCTAACAATAAGAATGAATACTAAAAAACTAATTGGTAAAAGACAAATAATTTGAACAGGTGTTTTCACTTGGAAATACAATATAACCTGCCAAGTCTAGAAGACAAAGTAATACATAAGCATGAAAAAATATTAGACAATATTAAAGATTTGTAGTAAATAAATAAGATTACCAATAAATTGTTTGTATAGCTGTCTTTTTATAACCAATGTGGATTGTTGTACATTTTTCTCTTTGGGTAAATAATGCAACAATATCTTCCAAACACGAGATCGCAAGCCTTTATCATCCGGTATACCTGTATAAAATTTTAAAATTAAATACTTCGCACAAGAAAGTAACTTTATTGAAATTAAAAGTAATTCAAACGGTAGATATATTTTGCCTAAGATATCCTATACTTTCATTTGTAAGAAGTTACACTGTTTTAGTACAGCTTCTGTAATTTTGGCATTCCAAGGAAATACTTACCATTGAAAGCAAGTTTCTGTAGTTTATTTGTGTCCACCACTTCTTGATCGAGTAATTCTTCGAATGCTTTTATTCTATAACATTAAAATTTGTTATGAACACGAGTAAACTTTAGACCTCTAATAATAAAAGTGGCTGCAACAATCGTTGTAACATTTGTTATCACATACCGTGCTTTGTGTAAGCTCATTGTTAAAAGACGGTTTTTTGTAACAGGCAGAAAACACAAACAATATTATACAGAAAACAAAAATAATAAAACGAATTTAATGAGAAACCTAAACCTACCACCTACGTACTTACATTTACATAAAGTATAAAGCTACCTACCTTTATACCTACACATAAAAAATATTCATTAATGACAAGACATTCAGATGACATTAATGACAGTAACAGCAGACACAGATAGCTAAATTTAGTTGTTTTTTTTTAAATTATTAAACAGGCCTATTCACGGTCATGCCTTGCGGTCCGCCTTGTAATGCAGGATTGCGAATGCCGCTGCAACCATGGAAAAAGAATACTATACTTCTTCCATTATTGTAGTTTTTATTATAGAATTAGAACTAATAGAGAGAATTTATAGTATTAAATATCCTAAAGTGAGATAGATCGCTTATATGCTTAATGGTTATTGAAATTTTGACATCGTTACCTAAGCGGAGTTAGCCCAATAGTTTACCAAGCGCAATAATAAATAGGAGATACAGGGTTAATTTCCTCGGGCTGTAACGTTTCTTTTTATTTTTCCAACAATTTTTTAGACAGGCAAACTTTATTAAAATGATGTTATTGTATTATGAAAGAACAATGAATCCATATTATATACTAATATAAACGCGTAAGTAACTCTGTCTTTCTGTCTGTTCCGTTATCACGGAAAAACTACTGGACGGATTTGGCTGATATTCAGTATATATATATTTTCGATGCCAAGAATGAACATAGAACTCTTTTTATCCCGAAAAATGGGATATTTTCCGAGATAAAATATATTTTTCTCTCTATTTGTTATGTTATCGGTGTAATATTTTTTATGTTATAAAAACTATTACACCGATTTGGCTGAAATTCGGTATATATGTAATTTTAATAATGAACGTTGGACAAGGGATACTTTTCATCCCATATAACTTGGGGCCCAGTTCTTCCATTGTAGCAAGAACAATGATAGGAGGGTCACAAGGTTGCCAAGTCACTAAAGAAAAACGTCGACGTAATAAAATAAAATTTTCAAACATGTGACATAAGATGTAGAAATTATCGATATTTATGAATGATACATCGGTTTCGTTCTTACTATATAATTGCTTTAGTTTTTCAGCATAACCGCTAACTAGATACTGAGGTTATCATAACCTACAGGTATTTCAGCTTTCGTAAATACTAGACAGATCTGCGCTGGTAACAATCAAACATGTTGATTTTTAAAATAAACAGTAATGCTACAATACAGCTATAGTGGCTTGAGGTAATTCCGACATATTTATCGATGACTTGATACAAGGCATACATTCTGTACCTTTTTTAAATCCATTGATGACAATGCTTATATAATGTCACTTTTAATTAGTTACTACTACTAGTCACAAACTGCTTTTTGAAATCTTTTTTGTTACTAATGATGTGTTCTGCAAAGTCGTAGTACATTATTTTATTCTATCATCAATAGTTTTAGCAGCGCACGCGATTTTAGGTATTTTTTTACACCTAGGGTTACATTATTAGAGTTTTAGTAAGGATCCCTAATTTTTTTTTGTAAATATAATATAGCCTATTTCACCCGGGGATACTCTAGCTTGCCAAGAGTGAAAGAATTTTTCAAATCGGTTCAGTGGTTTCGGAGCCTCTTCAATGCAAACAAACAATCTAATCTTTCCTCTTTATAATATTAGTATAGATATTCATATATATTTATTATAAAATTAATTAGATATTTGCATATTATAAAATGCGCACGATTTTACGCTGGAAGTTTTCTAATAAAATTGGGAGCTGGGTTGTCCTAAAAAGCGCTATATCTAGCTCCGAAAGCGCTAAATTGACAGCCAGAGAAAGCAAGCGAAAGAGCGAGCGAGGGTATACCTCGTCCTCCGTCGACCTCGTCCCTCTAATACCTAAAATCGCGTTCTGAGCATCGGAAAACGAATGGCAACAGATAAGTGAAAAAATGAATCACAACGGACAAGTGGAAAAACGAATCGCAACGGACAAGTGGAAAATCTTCAACAGACAAGACAAATTGGACAAGTACATTAACAATCTGCCCGTAACACTTCAAGTTAAAATTTTGTTGCGATTCATATTGTCACTTATCAGTTGAAGATTTTCCACTTGTCCGTTGTGATTCGTTTTTCCACTTGTCCGTTGTGATTAATTTTTTCTACTTATCCGTTGCGATTCGTTTTTCCACTTGTCCGTTGAAGTTTCAGTTCTAATATGTGTCCCAGCACATATTTAGATTTTTTTATTTCACTATGACAGCGAATTTGTCTTTTGATGTAAAAAATAGCAGGTTACGTGCGCCGTTGTATTCGTGATGTAGACAGTATAGCATAGTATAATATAGTAGAGCATTATCACAACTTAGTAGCTAAATATAGAAGAGGAAATGAAGATAAATTACACTTTAACGTAATTAAATTATACAGTATGATGTATACAAGTACAAGTGAAAAGATAAAAGAGACTTTATTGAGAAAAAAAAACAATTCTTCAAAGAGACAGTAGTAAGTGGATGGAGCATTGGAGGGCTTTATTAACAGTTTTAAGTTATGGATCTGTCATAAAACAGAAACCTACAAGAGGATGTATCAATTTAGTAAAATAAATTTTGTACAAAAAAAATCAAATATTTTATTTATAAACTTTTTCAATCATACATGTGTGTTTTAGAGACCGATGGTAGTCTAATTATTACATTTCTATATGATATTACAGTCCCGTCAAAATCGGTCCAGTCGTGTCAGAGATTACCCGGAACAAATAGGCAGACAAATATTTTAAAGATTAAGTTTCTGATATACGTGTCGTATATACTTTCATATGCATTTACTAAAAAGTTGTTATTTTGACATTACAAACAGACACTTCAACTTTATTTCTCTGTAGGTATAGATTAAAATAGTGTAAAATAATATAAATGCAAAATGCCTTTATAAAGTTGAGTCAATCACACCCAGTCTCCCCTATTTGCGCGGTAGAAATAGGAGATACTAGTTTGTGATTATTTACTTTTATGACGAGTCTACATTTGTTTTAGATCTACTATTTATTCACTTGTATATTGAAATATATACTACAAAATACAGCGTTTCAAGTATATGTATTTAAAATACAAATACAAAATACAAATTACAAAATACCGTCAGGTGTAAGTTTATGTAAATAAAATACTCACAAAAAAATCAAATAATAATTATTATTAGGTCCTTGCCTATGTAACTGCCGTTTTTTTCTGAAATAAGTTAACCTAATTTTATTATATTTTTTTTTATTCTAATCTCCACGGCCTTGAAGATAGGGATATTTCCATCTTGTTCTTCTTGTTCTCCGTCGTCACACTCTTGGCAGAGTGGTCGTGGTCCTCATGGTACAGGGGTGGTGGCAAGCTTCACAATTCGTCACCATTTCCATCTTGTAGGTACGCGTAGATTTTGGTGGTTCCACCCGGATCTATGCGTGCTTATATCGGTCCCATGGCAGGGAATGCACAAGGACTGAAACAGCTCGCTTTTTTGAACTCGTTCATGAGGTGACCGACAAAGTTTTTGGGCAGTATCCTTTTGCAGAGGTAGTCATACTCGAGAATTTTAATGCTCATTACGCTGAGTGGTTGGGTTCCCCGAGAACTGATCTGTCAGGGACTACTGCCTACGAATTTGCTCTCGCCAATGGATTCACTCAGGTGATTACGGAGTTTACCCGAATACCGGATAGAGTGGATCATGAGTCTTCTTTGCTGGATCTTCTGCTGACCATACACCCGGAGAACTACCAGATCTCCATCAGTGCTCCACTGGGAACCTCTGATCATTGTCTGGTATCTTTGGTGGTGCCCCTTCCTATTCCCGATCGGACTCGTCCCGCTGGACGACGGAAGGTGTGGTGATACAGGTCAGCAGATTGGGATGGACTCCGTGAATTCTATGCATCCTACCCATGGAGGCAGTTATGTTTCTCGTCGGAAGCTTCTGATCCGAGCACAGACTGGATCGCCGATGTAGTACTGCAGCGAATAACATGTTTAATTCCAAACTCAACTGTACCTATCGGTGGTACGAGTAAACCACAATGGTTCAATAAGCACAGCAGTGAAGCTGTAAAGCTAAAGAAACAGGCTTATCCAGCCTGGACTGCAGCGCGGGCTCGTCAGGCTCCAAGTTCCTCTGACCTGAAAAAGTGATACAATGCCGCCCCCAGGTCCCTCAAAAAACAGCTCGCAAGAGCAAAATTCGATCACATCGGCAGAATTGGTGAGCGCCTCTCTAGCCACTCTTCTGGGACTAGAGCTTTTTAGGCCCTCACCAAAGCTGTCCAAGGAAACTTTTGTCGGGCTTCTCTTCCACCTCTGCGCACAGTGGACGACCGTCTGGTACACGCCGCCAAAGATAAAGTCAATCTTCTGGATGAAATCTTTGCGGCCAATTCAACTCTTGAGACATAGGAGAAACTCCACCTACAATCCCTGAGTGTGAGTCTAGAATGTCGGAGGTGCGCTTTACTCAAAAAGCAGTCCGATGTGCTCTCCTCTCCCTCGACGTCAAAAAGTCTTCTGGCCCTGATGGCAATCCTGCCATTGTGCTGCAGACGTGTTTAGCTGAGCTGTCCCCAGCCAGTCCTTGCCCGACTTTTCACTCTCTCTTACTACAAGGGTTGTGTCCTCGCTTCGTGTAAGATTGCCCATGTACACCTTGCCCCCAAAAAAGGGGACGTAACAGACACGTCGAATAGGCCTATAACAATAACCTTTTTGCTCTCAATGGTGATGGAGCGTATTATCAACACGCAGCTCTTGTGTTACCTCGAAGATTCCCAGCTGCTAAACGATCGGCAATACGGCTTCCGCCACGGTCGCTCAGTTCGGGATCTCTTGGTTTACCTAACCCACCGTTGGGCTGAAGCCATTGAGAGCAAAGGGGAAGCACTGGCAGTTAGTCTAGAATTCTAGATATTGCTAAGGCCTTCGACCGGGTCTGGCACAGGGCTCTTCTATCGGAGCGGCCATCGTTTGGGATACCCGAAGGGCCTTGCACCTGGATATCCAGCTTTTTTGATGAGCGCAGCATTCAAGTCGTTGTCGACGGTTGTTGCTCAAGTTTCAAGCCCATCAACGCTGGTGTGCCCCAGGGTTGTGTGCTATCGCCAACGTTGTTCTTCTTACATATCAATGATATGTTGTCTATTCGCAACATTCATTCCAATGCGGATGATAGCACAGGCGATGCGCAGTACTCTGGTCGTGCAAACTTCCCTCGATCATTTATGGAGGAAAGTTGGGTTAGATTTGTATCTGAAGTAGAGTATTCCTTAGAGTGAGTCTCTGAATGGGGGAGACAAAACCTTGTCCATTTCAACCCCAAGAAGACATAGGTCTACGTATTCTCTGCCAAAAAAACTCCATTCGAGCAATCGCTTCAGTTCCAAGGAACTCCCCTTACCACCACCAAGAGTATTGGGATCCTCAGTGTTGACATCGCGAACGATGTTCAGGGGCCATCTTGAAGGCAAGGCAAAACTCGCCTCTAAGAAGCTGGGAATGTTAAACGGGTCCAAGCAGTATTTCACACCGCGGCAACGCTTTGTGCTTTGTAAAACCCAGGTGAGCCCGCATATGGAGTACTGCTCACACTTTTGGGCTGGAGCACCTGGCTACCAACTCGATCCCCTAGACTGTATTCAACGTCGAGCCATTCACGTTGTTGATGATTCCACACTCACAGATGGTCTAGATAGGCTTGGCCTTATGAGAGACTTCGCTTCTCTCTACGTATTCTACTGACTGTATAACGGGGAGTATTCGGAAGAACTGTATAGAATGGTGTATTCGTCCTCTTTCTACCATCGAACCGCTCGCCATGTGTTGGGATTTCACCCCCACTTCCTTAAGCCGCTTCGCTCATGTACGCAACGGTTCTGTAGAACCTTTTTCAAAAAGGGTGTCATAAAATTTCTTCGAGGCTGGCAGCGGGTTGATGAAATCTCTGGTGTTGCAAATGTCCATAAGCGACAGTAACTGCTTTCCATCAGGTGGGCCGTCAGCCTGTCTGCTGTACTCCAGCTATAAAAAAAAGGTCGAAATTTCCAGAATGGAAGCGGGCAAACCAATAACAAGTAGTGCGTTCATTGTAGTGTTCGCTCATAAAGGTCGTTGATGTTGCTTGTCGCTCTTGCCGCGTTGCTGCCACGACGGTACTCTTATTCCATATGTACTCGAATTTTTAACTATCCATGATGACGAAAAAGATTCAAATGCGAAGAAAACATAACACTTATCAATAAATAAATGACTAATTTTTAAAAAAGAATTTCGTGTTTTCAAAGTAAAATTAATTTGAAATTATATATCTTAGCCAAACAAAAATATTTATTTTAAATGGCCAGTACTGCAGAATGTACCTAATATTTAGCGGTCACCATTTTGCTTATGAAAGCTATCGAGCGCTATTTTCTGAAGAACACACTATGTTTTATTGTCAATAGTATGAATGTCCAGATGAAATTAAATATAAAAAAATAGAAAAGTATTTTTATTGCCTTTTATAACATTGTTTAAGAAGAGAAAAAGACCATTTTATCAACTTTGATATAAAAATAAAAGACTCTGCTAGAACAAGTGATGTTAGTAGGGTTCGAACCCACAACATGTGATTTAGCTCAGACCATTATACCGTATACGCCAAATAAACACAGTGCGGTCATTTCAAAATTATTATTGTTATTGCTCCTTCGGAGCTACAATAAAAGGACGTGACCATTAAGCACGAAGCCGTCTGGCGTAATGACAAATCCCATACATTGCGACCGGCAGGCGTGATTTTTGAAGTAATTTGTAATAAAATAATTAAATACTTCTAAATTCGCTAAGTAACCGAATAAAAGAACTATAATAAAAGTATTTCTTATAATATAATACGTTACTGTTATTTATTTTAGCGATGTACGATTAACAGTAATAACAATATTAAGGATTGAAGAACACGTTTAGATGTCACTTTGCAATTATGTTCTATCGAAAAAATTTATCGAAAATGCGTCATGGGGTACCTCAGAAATATGATCAAAATTGACATATATTTTTTTCACCACAATAAAGTGTGTATAATTATTGTAATAACGGCTGGGAAATCGATCAAAAAACGCTTTTTGTCTGTTGTCTTGCTGTTAACACAATTATCCCAAAAACGCATTTACGTTTAACTTCACACGTTTTTATATAAATTATTAAAAGTTCCACGGGAGAAGATTTTTTGGAAATCATACCTATTTATAACTTAGTAATAGATTGTTACACGAGAGGTGAAAATGATTAATTTAGGTATGAAATGGTTTGGAGAACGAAAAGAGCGAGGGCATTAAATGGGCCTTTCGCCCGAGGTTAACACTCTGCTTATCAGTTGGAATATGAGGAAAGTAAATAAAAATTGATTTATTTAGGGATAGTTAAAAAAGTAATACGTAAAAATAAGACACTAGATACATAAGAATACATCAGGAAATATATAGATAGTATATATAGATTAATAATAGACTCATAGTATAAATATGTAAGTTGAAAAAAGTAAAAAAGTCAATAAAAACCAAATAGTAATAAATACAAGATATAGTTTTAAACAAGGCATGAATGTAAAATAATAGCAAGAAAATGTATTCTAATACATTTTCTTTTTGTAGGACCTCTGTAAAGTTTTCTGACAAGATCAAAAGAAATTAAGATATGAAAAAAGAAAAGACATAAAAACAAATAAAATATAAGAAAAAATATATACAAAAAGAATAAAAAAATCCGAAAAGATATAAAAGGCCTACAGATCTTGTTCGTCCGGTGGAGGCGATTAAAACAACTGATTAATTAAACAAACGATTATTTCCCTAACCAGAGGTCAAACTATAGTGCGTACCTGTTGTTTAAAGAGCGGGTCTTAATACTTACATTCATATTGCAAACTATCCATCTCCCCGGAATTGAAAGTATCTACATCCATTTTTGGTATATGTACAAAATTACACCAAAATCGATCCAGTACTTCAGTAGCTTTTCCGTGAAAGCTTAACAGACAGACAAATCGAGTTTTAATTTCTCTTTTTTTTATAGATGGTGAATTATTATATCTTCTAAACTTGAGAAATGATTGGTCTCTCATACAAACTTTCATCCCCTATTTCAACTCGTTCTAGTTTTATTTATCGATCCTCCGTGCTATCTATCTTCAAACTACATCCGTATTAATATTATAAATATGAAAGTAACTCTGTCTGTCTGTCTGTTTCGTTTTCACAAAAAACTACTGAATCAATTTGGCTGAAATTTGGTATATATGTAGTTTGAAAATCGAGGGTGGACAAGGGATACTTTTTATCCCGGATAATAGGATAGGTTTATGTAAAAAAAGTAGGATAGGTTTTTTTGTGATTTGCCATTTAGGTTAATTTAGTCATTTTGGCGATTTTATTCATTTTTGATATTTTGGTCATTTTTGCCATTATGGTCATTTTTGGCACTTGGCACTTTTGTCATTTTTGGCATATTTGGCACTCTTGACACTTTGTGATTTTGGTCATTTTGGCACTTTTGTCATTTTGGTCATTTTTGGCACTTTTTAATTTTTGTCTAATAATCTGTCTCACATTCAAATGGAAAGGGATCTTTAGATGTAAATTTCAATCAGCCAATCGCAATTCACTGCTGCATGTAATTCTCACAAGTGAAGCTTGTGCGGCATATCCCGTTCTTGTGCTTTTCTTTTTTTAGCGCGGAGAAAACCGTTATAGGATTACCAATCACGCGGGAGTCACGATTGGGGGGAGTGCTAAGAGTTCTCGGAGAGATGCTATGCGCACTCTAGTCGAGAATGACGATTAAAGATTTCCGATGTTCTTTCCTTCGCCATAGGTCAGGGTTACGAGTAAACTACCTGATCATTTCGCCAGGTTTGGCAAGCAGTAACTAATAAGGCTTCTTTTAGTCTTTCGTTTTCTTCTTATCTCAAATCAACGGCCCACCAGGTCGGATAACTACCTACTTTATTATTATGAGGTTCACGTGGTCACCGGTATCGCAGAACAGAATGAATTCTAAACCTAAACTTAAATAAATAAAAAAATTAACTTCAGCCTGGGTCTATCATGTTCATAAAAAATAACAAAGCTAACAACACAAAATTTACTTAATACACAATAAAACCATCAAATCAATCATATAAATCATGACAGTGAAAAGTGAGATGAATCCTTTACTTATTATTTGATAGTGATATTTGATTTCTCCGTAATATTCTGTGAATGAAAATAAGGCACATAAAATGTTTAAGATCATGCCCATACCGAGTATGACTGCTTCGATTATTCTATCATAGTTTGTGTTCAGGCCTGCTTCAATTAACAAGCCTAGAGTAATTATAGAATATGCACCATATACCCCGGACATAAAGAAATGATCAATCCTCGTCAGCTCTTCGCATTCCGAATTGTAGAATGTTCCGAATACCATCAACAGGAATGCAAAACCACGCAAAGTCATTTGTATTACTCTACTAAACATTTTTAGATATATAGATAGGTTTTTTTGTAAATTAAAGAAAATAAAAAGAAAGTAAATTAATTTATAATAAATCAATGATCACAAAATTACAGGAAAAATGACAAATGCAAAAGATGTTGTCGCAAGCATTATCGTTATATATACAACGTACTCTTTGGCAAGCACAGAGTAAATAAATTCGCGTTCTTTAACATCTCTCTGACAGCAAATAGACTTCCTCGTTTCATCGGCGATATTCTCATATTATGATTCTGGTGCGCCCATTCGTGAGTGTCACCACTGTCGCTTTAGTCTAATCCCTATTAAAGGACCCGGTAGTGTGTGAAAAGCATTTCCCCGCCTCAAAAAAAAATAATGGTGTACATCGCTAGTTACTGCCAGCACCAAGAAGCTTACACACAGCATTATTGGTTGATGATTTGTCTGTGGCTGGCTTGACGCAACATGTCTGGTGGAGTTTTTGGCGGTAACTAAAGGGACGTTGTGCCTCCAGTTTTATTTTCTAAAAATGAGTAAAATTACTCTAAAATGAACAATAGTTGTAGAATATTGATAGCTTTTGAGTAGTAATTATGTGTTTTTGCGAGAAATGTGAACTATGTAGCCAAATGTGGCCTCTTGAGTTTTCACAAGGACTCCGTTGAATGACGTCGATTGTAGCCTACAATACAACGGCGTATGGCTTAAAGGCCCAGCTGCCAAGCCTTAAACTTACAAAAAAAAACATGTCTGGTTGGAGTTTTTGGCGGGAACTGAAAGGGGATGTTGTGCTGTGCAGTTTTATTTTCTAAAAATGTGTAAAATAACTCTAAAATGAGCAATAGTTGTAGGATATTGATAATTTTTGAGTAGTAATTATGTGTTTTTGTGAGAAATGTGATCTGTATAGTCAAATGTGCCCTTTCGAGTTTTCACAAGAACTCCGTTATACGGCGTCAATTGTAGCCTACAATACAATTGCGCCTGGCTTAAAGGCTTAGTTGCCAAGCTATAAACATAAAAAAAACATGTTTGGTTATGTAAAAAAGTCTTTATAAATAATAAACACTGGTTTTAATACAATGACACGGACGACAGTTCCGTCTACACAACACAGAAAACACTGTTTACCATGCGCTTTAACCTTAGAACAAATGAGTCGGAAAATAAAATTAAAAAATCGCTATTAATCTATAGATTTATGAATGCTTTCAATTTCCTGTTACTGCTCAGATCTTTCGGTCCTTTTAATTTACTCAGGTTATTCGTAGAATGATTACAAATCTACATTACAGATAGCACTGTTAGCATCTTACGTAGCATCCATAGTAGTTTGTGTTAGCATCCATAAGTTTTTGCTTGTCATTATTTGTTTTCTCAGTTATTAATATATAAGTGAATATTTAAAAATACATAAATATTTATAATAAATAAATATTTTGAATATATATTCAATATGTTTTTGAATATATTTAAAAGTCTCTTTTTTTAACTAACCAAAGTAAATGGGGTTATTGGAAAAATAAGTGCCAAATAACGTCAGTGTCAATACTTTTCAATGTAGTTAGGGATGGCTTATTATGATCTTATTAAATTAAGTTAATCGATACCTTGACGATTAATGTATAGATGTATAGACAAACTTTACGTAAATAAAATCGTTAAATGAAGTGAAGCATTCTTTACAACGATATGTGCGTTAACTTATATAGTATACACATGGCTTGCGTTTGCAAAGGTAACAAAAATGTTGCCAATGCAAACCATTATACCGTTATTACTTATTAATGTACTATATTTTACGGACTAAGATGTATTTATAAAATAATATATTTGTTATATTAAGACATATAATGGAAATTTGTAACAACAAGATCAAATCATAATGCACAAATATTCTTACCAATTTTAACATTAAAAAGCTGTGCAACTTTTTTAAATTATTTTGTAGTTTTAATTATAGCCTAGAAAATCTAAGAACGTAATAAAATATAAAAACATAATTTAAAACAATGAGTTATTGGCAAGTTTAGTTTTTGAGGCCAACAAAAAGAGAAGATAGTAGCTGGAGGGTCCGAACCAACTCCAACATAGAAAATATTGTTGTTGAGCCTAAAATAATTGGGGAGATAAAGGCTCACTATCTCCGCTGACTCGGTCACGTAGAACGCATGGAGGAGGATTTAAATGTGAAGAAAGTATACTTGGGGCGACCGGTTGGTCGTCGTAAGTATCACTAGAAAGATAAGAGTAGATGACCTAACCGAACTTCAAGCCCACAACTGAGAAGACTATACACTGTGCAGGACAGAGGAAAGTGGCGCGCTTAATATACTTAAGCGTATATTTGTATATGATGACATTGTTTTTATTGATACAAAACGTTAATCTTTCAAAACCCTATGAATACATTTATAGTTGATCTCTTTTTTCATTACACTTTTTTGTTTCATAAAATCCAATTCACGCCGTCTCCCAAAAGAAGTTTCATTATAAAATAAATTGTAACTTTACTTTACCTCTGTTTATGATACATATTTAAATTCCATTTTATATTTTTTTACTTTCTTGAAAAAGCATCAAGTAGACCTTAGCATGATCAGTTTTCCCATAAATATTATGAGTTTGTCTTTAGCTGGCATCTCATAAAATGGCGGAGCGGGAGTGTAAGACAACGCTGTCACGCAACAAGCATGGATTAGTTGACCAGTTTTTATATAACAATTATAGAGCGACGCCAAATCTAGAGGTTATATAATCAAATCCCTCTGTAATCTGTACAATATTGTGAGTTCAGAACAATAAGATTTGTTTTTTATTGTGGTTCCATCCTTATATTGACATTGTCATTAAAAACTGACATATAACAGCAGAAGAAAGACCAGCTGATGATCTGAAAAACAAGTTTCTATTTTTAAACCATGTTACATTTCGATATTATTTACATAATTTTTACTTCTTTTATCTGTGTACATGTGCGACCATCTACAACGGTAGGGAACGAAGTGACTGTTGCTAATAATACAATCGACTACTGTTCTCACCCGGATTGCTCGTTAAAGAGGCAACACACTTTATGCGTGGCTGCCAATAAACAAAGCCCTAGACTTTACGCGTCGGGTATGACAACATGGATGAGGTATCAAATATTGTTATTGCACAACAGGCACAGGGATAATATAGCTATGGGCTTAGAGGCTGGACAACCTCCAGCTACTAATATGCGCAAGATGTATTGGGATTATGAACTCGAAGAAATGGCTGAGGTATGGGCCCGACAATGTCAGAAGCGTCACGATGAATGCAGAAACACAATTAGATTTAATGTTCTTCAAAATATGGATGTACGCCCTGTTTTACCAAGAGTCACCGAAGCGCAATTGCTTTCGGATGCAGTCGGTGCTTGGTTTTCCGGTTCGAGAGTACTTCCACCAGAGAATGTTTGGTCATTTCGTCTGACGAATTGCAGTGCCCCGGGTGGCTGCAACGCTCACTGGTATTCAGCGGCCGCTTGGGCTTCAACGTGGCGTTTGGGTTGTTCTCAGTCACTGTGTAAAATGAAGAAACGTTCTTGCGCTTTATTTCGTAAACGAAGAAATTTGAAACAAACTACGAAATATTCATTGGAAAACATTACAAGAACGTCATACAGCACTGAAAATATACTTCGACGCACTAGGTACATGACGATGGCAAGTCCTAGATTTGAACTATTTGAGGGTACAACATTATCATCAAAGAAAAATAAAGAGTCTCCTCTGTATCGAGGTGTGTTCGAGTTGGAGGGTAAAAATCGAAAGCAAGAAGAGGCTAGAATAATAGCGTTCACATTTTGTAATTACGGTCCTGCTGGGAATATTGATGGGTTCCCAATATATGAGGCGGGTGCAATCTGTACTAAATGTCCTCAGGGAACTCAATGTGGGGATCGCACACATAGGGCCTTATGCTCCGTCATTGGAGACCCCGATGTACGCGCAGGAAAATAGACTATTTTAGAAATATATTGTAATTACCCCGATCTTTTAAGTTATAGTAGCTTAGTGGTTATCGCTCTCGCGTCTCAGTCAAATTACCTGGGTTCGAATCCTGACCGAGAATCTTGTTACATTATAGGCATGTGCATATTATTACAGATCGGAGTTGATAATAATATCAAAGGTATTAAGTAGCTTGTAGATACCTACGTCACTCATTTTATGTAGATTCCTTAATTTTAATAATAATATCGAACGTTAAAAGTCCAATGATCGGGCTCGGCTTTCCTTACTTTTAGGAAAATGCGCGGTATACCTGCCTTTGGTGCATAGTGCATACACAAATATATAAAACATACACAATAAAATGTGTGTCTACAAGCGAGAGGGTTAGCAACCACTCAGCTTGGGGTTGTGGGACTGCAGCCGAGTTGACAGCGGTCCGGGTAAGTATAGGCCCGTCAGAAACCTTTACAGAGAGCAGGCCTCTGCGTTTTCCAGGTAATTACTACTTGGCCCATAACCGCAACTCCCCACCTTTGCAGCTTTCATGTTGGTGACGACGTATGCTCCGAGTGTTGATATCCGCAGCCGGTGGTCGTTAAGCGCCTTCCAGCACTATTTATCTTTCAGCCCGTCGCACCTCGCGTACATTACCATACTAATAGAAATCTTAAAGATTCATAGAAACACAAAAAAAATACTTAAGAATATATATATATATATATATATATATATATATATATATATATATATATATATATATATGTATATATATATATATATGTATATATATATATATATATATGTATGTATATATATATATATATGTATGTATATATATATATATATATATGTATGTATATATATATATATATAAAGTTGTGGCTTGCACACGTGCAGTTTGAAAGTGGTCGTAGTTTGTCTAGTCAAAAAAGTTATAAAGTAGCCCTTTTTTCACCAGATTAGGGGTAGAATTTCTGACCAGAAGCACATAAAATGTTGTGCTTTATATTTAGAAAATGACGGATTTTCATACAAACTTTCATCTCCTTTACCACCCCCTTAGGGGATTGAATTTTCAACATTCCTTGTTTAATGCATAAGAACCCGCATGAAAATTTTCACAGTCCTAGGCCCCAGTAGTTTGGACTGTGCGTTGGTATTATTGGTATGTCAGTCAGTGTCTAATGTCCTCGTAATTTATTTAATTTATGGAAACGTACAGTAATTAATATTCTTATAGTATAAAATAACAGGCGTTAATCAAGTTTTCCAAAGTTATCCAACCAAAATTTAGATAAACGTTTTCATGTTCTTTAAACTTGTTAGAATAATAGTTGGCATGATATTGTTTTAAGAAATTTTTAATGTTCTTGGAATTGATAAATTAGTATAAGATTTTTACGGCACATGTATAGCCCAGTAACAAGCTAGCAACTTATAATAATAACTACTTTAACCAGCAGGGGCAGGCTTTACGAACGCGCAGGGGGGCTTTGTGGCGAAGCCTTAGGTGAGTAGCGACACCTCGGACCCGACTCTAGGGGCCAAGGCAAGGCCGCCACCTCTGTGCTTACCTTAATCAGCAGCACGGAGTAGAGATCGCTAGAGCTAGGACTCAAGCTCCAGGGGTGGAGGTGATAAATGGCATCACATGAGAAGTAGTTTCGGTGAACCTGCAGCCCACCTCTCTACACCCCTTAGCCACTCACACCCGTATTGCCCCTGTCTATTATGGCATTTTTTGGGGCTCATGCAAGAAGTGGCGAGTCACCGTCTGCCTATTTTTCCATGTTCCTCGAACATTGCGACGAGTAGACGCTATAGTCCCCTTATCCCCAGACCCCTAGTACCTAGTGGCTATTGGGGTTTACTGCTAGTGCAGTACACCCCAATAGCCCAGTACTTTATGTTCTCATTTCTCACAATAGTCCTACACTGGCCGGGGCTTGTCCTCGAGTGCATTAGTATATGGTGTAGACAGAGATAATCACCGGTCAGTGCTACGCCGCATTTACATTAAATTTGTCAAGGGGCATCTATGGCCTCCCATGGCCCCACAAAAGCCCTTCAAAATTCCGAGCCATTTTTATGGCCCGTGGTCTTCAAAGACTACTTTAATATTATGAGACGTAGATATGTTTAAAAAAAAATCTACAAAATACAAAATTCAATATGCTAATGCCAAATGAAATTTACTATTTTTTTCAAATTTTACATGGCTTTGAGCTTCGACACCCGACGACAAGGCTTCAAAATTAGGTCAGCAAGCATCAATGAGCAGCTTCTACGTGATTTCCATCGATAATTATGTTTGCGAGATGCACATCTACTCCCTCCCTTATTTCAAACTGCCGGCATCTCGTTCATGAAATTAATGTTCGTAGAACCTTGACTATAATAAGCACACGTGTTTTCAGCATAGAACACTAATTGAATGGGGTAATAAATTTGAAAGATTCGTATGAATTCAGTAGTAAATTTCTGAAAAATAGGTTTATATGATACCATTACCTACCATTTTTCAAAATTTAAATTATATACCTAATAAACAGACGTGATAATAGCACAAGAGTTCCGTTCTTTCCAAAATGACTGCTATATTGAAAGCTAGTAGATAATATGGGTTACCTTTCATCATTTTCAAGCCTCAATTGAAACATCCAAAGCCTAAATGGTTTCTGTAGCTGGGTGGTTGTTGTCAGTCAGCCGTTGATCACTGCTAGACGTAGGCCTCCCTAAGTTTGCATGAAGTGTCCTGTGCTTTCCTCATTCAAGCTAAAATGGCTGTTGAACAGTGTAGGAATAATAATTTAAAATAGTTTTCATTATTCTTTATTGCAAACAAAAAGTTAATTTAAAACTATAAAACACAAAGGCGAGCTTCACCTAGCGACAATTACACTATCATATTCTTACGAGTTACGCAGGACTCGAATTAAAATGCCGTTGGTATTACTATAGAATTTATTAGAACTATACAAACACGTATAACATAGGTACAAATATAACTAGACGCTACTAGTACAAACTGCACGATTCAATAACACGCGCAAAGTCGAATGAATATCGCTTATCGAATGTACACGTCTTGCTTTGATCGTGGTTCTCGCTAGACTGCCCCTCCGCCTTGGGCCATTGCTTTATAATGCGCCGATCCATACCTGGCAAGCTTCGACGCAATATAATAACAAAAAGGGTTAGTTCGACATTAATGACGGCCATAAAACAAGTACAATAAAATCGACCGCGTACATTGGGGTTTTCCGAGAAACAGCCATTTGCACACCCGGTTAATTATTCGTGCGAACGGCCAACAAAGTCGAAAACAATAGCAAAAAAAAAGGCTATTGTTTAATTATAAATTTTAAATACGAAGTAAACAAAAGAACTCCGAATGCGAGAGGGGTAATAAACAGGTGCGCGTTTCTTTGTCGGTATGTAACAATATATTAGGTCTTTATGGTCTATATGAAGTTGGCGTTTTGTCGTACTAGCCACTTCGATCTCAAATATCTCCTCTTTGGTTAGGAATTCCAATTTCAAATTCATGCACCTATTTACTTATGCTTTTGTGTTTTGAAAACCGTAATTAATTTGTTTTTTCCTCTTTTGGTTTTTTCTTTGAGTCACTCAGTTTACAAAATGGAAAACTTGAAATATCGCATTATTTACGAGTACGAGTTCCATCGTGGCACCAGTACTGCCGAAACGGCTCGAAGGATTAATGATGTGTATGGCGGCGATGTCGCAAAAGAAAACACAGTGCGTTTTTGGTTCCAACGTTTTCGTTTTGGAAATTTCAACCTGCAGAACAAGCCCCGTGGACGGCCGGAGACCAAAGTTGATAATGCAGAATTGAAGGCTATTGTGGAAGCGGATCCATCGCAAAGCACATCCGAGATAGCTGCAGGCTGCGGTGTTAGTGATGAAACTGTTTTAATCCACTTGAAGCAAATTGGGAAGGTGAAAAAGCTTGAAAGATGGGTACCTCATGAATTGAGTGCAGCAAACCGACAAACGCGCGTCGACTGCTGCGTTACATTACTCAACCAGCACAACAATGAAGGGATTTTAAATCGAATCATTACCTGTGATGAAAAGTGGATCCTGTACGATAATCGGAAATGCTCATCGCAATGGCTGATCCTGGCGAACCAGCCAAATCCTCCCCAAGCGAAAACTGACTCAAAAAATATTACTTGTGAGCGTTTGGTGGTGGACTAGTGCCGGTGTCGTTCACTACAGCTTTCTTAAATCTGGCCAGACGATTACGGCGGATATCTATTGTCAGCAACTGCAAACCATGATGGAAAAGCTAGCTGCTAAACAACCGAGGCTGGTCAATCGCTCTAGGCCACTGCTGCTTCAGGACAACGCTAGACCACACACTGCACAACAGACGGCTACCAAATTAGAGGAGCTTCAATCGGAATGTCTAAGACATCCACCGTACTCCCCGGACCTTGCTCCAACAGATTACCATTTTTTTCGAAATTTGGATAACTTCTTGCAAGGGAAAAAATTCAACTCCGATGGGGCAGTCCAAAGCGCCTTCAAAGATTTTATTGATTCCCGTCCGAATGGTTTTTTTAGTAAAGGGATCAATGAACTGCCTATGAGATGGCAGAAGTGCATAGATATAGCAATGGTACATACTTTGATTAAATAAATATATTATATTTTAAAAAAATCGACTTTATGTTCCTCCCTTACAAAACTCCAATTTCATATGTAAAGACCTAATACTTATGTATGTATGACGACGTGACGAAGAAAGTCCCGCTCACCTATAGTAATCTGTCATTTTAGTGGTGGCGTTTTGATCTGTTCTAAGTAGAATCACACACTCTTGATCAAAATTGCTACAAGTCATATGTAAGGAGAAATACGACAGGCTCGGAAATATAATGTTTACAATAAAGAGAGGTCGCTGTATCCGAAATCGGTTTAGACGGTAGATATTATTATTTTTAAATGTAAAGTAGAATTTTTGGGTGCCCCAAAAATTAAGCGAATATAATACAAATTAAGTTGGCCTTATCCGGCTTACTCTTATGCATAATTTGACCCAGATTACGGCCGCGGGCCACTCCGTGTTATTTTAGAGGTTTAACCGTTGTAATTAATGCTGGATTTTGCACCAATTGAAATTCTGAGTACCTATCGAAAACTTCAAACATTAACACTTACGTAATAGGATGAAAGAAGTATAGTATTTTTTTCTATGGTAATAGCATTTTCTTAAGTTTTCACGTCTAGTATACATAATTAAAACGTTTTAACGGTTTTAAGCACGACATTTTATTTATTTGATTTTTATTTCAACGTTTCGACCACTTTTCAGTAGCTGGGATCATCAAAGACAATGATGTCAAATGTTAATGAGTCATGTTAAAGTTGTTATTTAACCTACACCCAACTTATTCATTTTAATTACAAAAAAATATTTCTATTTATGGTTATTATTTACTCTATGGGAGCCTAATCTAATTGGCCACCACTTCGCAACATGTTGTAGCTTCAAGAGAAGAAGCGGTGCAAGAAAATCTTCAGCAACATGCCTAGACTATTTTTTTTATATATAATATTAAAAGAGCGTGAGAGATAAAATAATCAGAAATTATTATCAATCAAGGTGGGATGTGTTCCGGTGCATGCAAAAATAGCTCACATTGTCCTGAAGTCTAGCAGTTGTTTTTTGCTGGGTTTGGGTCTTAATATGTGTAGTTTTGATGATGCTAAACAGGTGGTAAGTACTTGCCAACCATCATCTCTTGAAATTCGGATGTTTTTTTATTTCAACTTACGTATTAGTTCAAAATAAAGCATAAATTTTAAAAAATCCGTTAAGTATATATTCCACGGCGTACCTGCACGCAAAATCAAGAATTCTGTCATGCAGCAACAGTATCCTAAACTCGATTTCGTGTATTTGTTATATTAATACCTTATGGCTGCTATACACGTTATATCGGACGGTATAGTTTAAACTGCTCAGGTTTCGTAGTGCCCACACACGTTAATAGAAAACTGTACGATTATTCATTCGTTGAACTATGGCCTCGACTGACGACGCGTTAGCAGTTGTTGATTTATTATTCGCCATAAAAAGAGTATTATTGCGCGTATTAATGCGACTCCACGCGGACGCCGGCGGTTGGCTGGCATCCGGAGACGCAGGTATGCGCATGACTTCCCACCCTGAATAATACCGCTTCGGGGGGCCTTTAGCTATCAAGGGAGCAAAGGATCCATCAACCCCGCTGACGAAGTGAATGTGTTCTGATTGCCGGGGCACATTCAGGCACTTTTTGTGCTGGATCGGACTGGGCGTAACTACGTTCTAAGTCTCAGCCTTTCCTACATAAAAAACGCGGAGCACATGGGAGGAGGGTGGTTTTAGTGGGTAGTGGTTGTTGCCCGTGCAACTTCTCTGAGTCTCCACACAAGCTGGCTTGATTATTGTTCGGATTGCCCCTTATCAAAGGGGAAAGCCTTCATGATCAACTATGGTCTAATCCCTTGCAAAGGACCCAGTATTGTGCGTAAATAGCATTTACCCCACCTTAAAAAAAAAATCGACATAAAAATCAAAAAGAAGAAAAGATCAAGAAAAAGAAAACACGTATTTGGTATAAGAATGATTAATGAAAAGAAAAGCTCATTCCCATGTTAATTTATTGAAGGAACTAAAGGTATTTCCTAAAGATTGGCATATTTTTTTACGAATGGATACTGATACTTATTTAAACTGAAGAACGACTAGCACACACGTTACGATTATCGACACAGTTTCTTCCGATTCCGATGTATCTATCCAAAATTTCATACTGCTCCGTTCAACTGTACAGTTTTATAAAATCGGACAAACTGTACAGTTTTTCTCATACACACATGTAGATTTATCGTTGCAGTTTGAACTGTACAGTCAAACCGTAACGATTTTTCGTAGTGTGTGTGGCTTGCATTAGATCATATAAGCGTCTAGATCACGCATCAATTGCACAAAAACGACCCAAGAAAAGTGCACCAAAATTGGTGCTCTGGCTTCCTACGCCTGTTAGTGTCATTTTGACATCTTTTCTATTTGGAACTCTCGCAAAAAAAACATGCCGTCCTGTGTCATTAAAATGTGTCGCAATTATTTTAAAAGAGGAAAAGATAAGGATATTATCTCATTTCATCGGTAAGTTTAACACATCTCATGATTTCTTTATAAAAACATGAAATTTAATTTCGATATTTCAAAGGTTATGGAATTGATAAATGATGTCAGGTGAGAAGTGGGAGTTCTTTGCCAAAATTTTGTTACGATTTTTTTATATGAAATATAAATAATTTAAAAAATCTATAAAAAACAGACACACATGTAATATTTGTCCGGTTTTCTTAAACCAGTTTATAATACGTTTTATACTTCCTGCGGATCCAATTGTAGCAAATTATTGGATAAAAGTTTTCCGGGAATCGCAAGATGACCACCACTGGAATCCCAACAAAAGGTCGCTTGTGTTGTTGTTGTGTTCCAGTCATTATGAAGAAATTTATATATCGAAAAAAGGTTTTAGGAGAATTAAAAAAGGAGCTGTGCTAAGCAATGTGTGTATTGAAATATCAATATTTATTCAATTATGAGATTAATAGTAATAATGATTAATACATTTCAATAATATCAATAATATTTTTGCTGGATAGAAAATTTAGTTTTGTGTGAAGTGTCACAGTTTTGTAATATATTCAATAGTAATTTAGTGTGTAATTTAAACATATATTTTGTATAGTTTCATTTTATATTACCTAAAACATGTTAAGAATTTATGGAGATATGGTGTACTGACATTTTTTAGTACATTATTATCATAATTAAGATATTAATTTTGTTTGTATTCTGTTAGCTGCATCTCCATTATATCCTAATAAAGAAATAATTTAATATATTAATATGATAAAAAACAAATTTTAGTTTATAAAATAATCAAACTGAACTAGTTTCAATAAAAACTTTTGGATATGAATATTTTTAGTTTTATAATAGCCCTTTTCAAGTGGTTCTCTTAAGTCCCTGCACTAAACTATCCCGTGTACCTACCCCGTAGTTCCTACTACTTTTTTGTTTTTTTTTTGGCCAGGGGAAATCCGTTTGAGGACTAAGCCGCGACAGGCACAGAAGCCTGTTCGCGACTCGTGTGAGTGTGTGGGATTCGCCAGATCGGGGGTGGCACTAGCGTGCCCGGTCAGAACCGGTGCCACGCTATTGCCACGCCTGGGGCGTGGGGATACCCACTAAAAACCCCTGGGTGTTCCGTCCTGCGCCTTATGCCAGGGCTACGTGTAGTTCCTACTACTGATCTAACTTTGGATAACACATAAAGCCCACTACCCAATATGAGCCCATCGAATCGTTCCAAATCCACTATTACAACTTATTTCACTGACTTTTAGCGCAGTATAATCTTTGGGGCATAAATAGTCGTCTAATAACCTTCGTGAACATGTTGTGTAACACAAAAATAATTTGTCATTATGAATAGTTTTTTTAGAATTATTACATTAGTATTGGCATTTAACAGACTTATAAATATGTACTAATATCTGTACAGGCTTTTTATTGCGATTTAAAATTACTACATGTACTAAAATATATTATGAATTCATTTGTGCATATATCAGCTAAAAAATATTACCCTATTTTTTATAATTAAATATTTTTTTATGTAAATGAAAAGTTTAAATGATCATTTAATCGCTTTATGTCTTATAATTTTAATATTATTCAGAGGTTTTATAGTAAAAAAGTATTACCAAGAAAAGTTGTGTGTCTTGGAAAAAGCCATAGAAAATAAACTACATGCACAAATGAGTTTTAGTATATGTACTAGTAATTTTAATTTATATTAAAATGTCGGTAGAGATTTTTGTATTTATAAGTCTGTGTACAGATACTAATGTAATAATTCTAAAACATTTCATATATATCGTTATAATATGTTTAAGCTTTAAAACAAGAAATCGAAGTATTAACGCAAAAATTCAAAAGAAAGAAAAAGACTATTGAAGAAAATGGCAAAATAATAACATGTTTACATATTATTATTATTATATTCATAGCATATGTTTCAAAATATTTCCAATTCTATCTGTACGAGCAGTCTTGAAATTATTAAATATTATGTATTTTATCTCATTCTTTCGCAGGCTTAGTCCTATAGATTTACATGTTTACTCTTTTTTGTGTCGCTTTTTCGTTTCATCGAGTAACAACGATTCTAAAGAATATTCAATTCAAAAATTATAACAAAGTTTCACCAAATTTTGGAAATTAACTCCAGAACATTTATCATCTGACAACATCAATCATTTCGATAACGTTTGATTTTTGAAAATTAATTTTCATGTTTTCATAAAGAACTCACGAGAAAAGTGTTAAACTTGGCGATGAAATGACATCTTGTCCTTATCCTTTCCTCTTTTAAAATAGTTCCGATACATTTTAATAGCGCAGGACGAATGATTTTTATTGTGAGAGCTCTAACCGCTAAAGTAGTCGAAACGACACTAACATGCATGTGGAGCAAGTGCACTTTTTAAAGCCGTTTTTGTGTAATTCATGCGTTATCTAGACGTTACTCACGCTGCCCATTTCCGGCGCCTCTTCCCCATGCTTGCTACTATAGAAGGGGGCATAATATAAACGGGACGTAAAGCAGGCATAAAAATGTAAATCTCGGTCACGCTCAGAAAAAATCGTAATCACAAAAAAGAGATATCCGCTTTTAAGGAACGAATATGTGACGTATTTTTTAAAAAGATTCTAAATTAATAAAAAGTAAACATTTTTTAAATACAAGAAAGCTATGATCCTACTTGAAAAATGACAAGAATGATTGATAATAACACTGACATGTAATAATATATTCAAAACGGAAACTTAAATTTAATAATATTTTGTGTTTTTTACAACTATATACCTTTATTGTGATCAAGTGTTTGTATCACATTTTAATATCGCTTGAGCAATGTTGTCGGCAGCAAAAGTACGGATTCACGGGATGCAAGATGAGAATTGGGTTATTAAAGATAAAATCAACCAGTATCGAGGACTTATAAAGCTATACGGTAAATTAAATATACACATAATATTTATACTTAGGCTTTTACATAGGTAATTTATGTTCGTTTCTTCCTTGACTGACCTTGAGGATACAAGCTCCGATTATTATGCAATTTACATACATACATACATAACTTCACGCCAGTTCCCTTGCGGGGTAGGCACGAACAACAGAGCGCCATTTAGGCTTATTCTTACATACCTCACTTGCTTCTTTGACGTTCATAACTCTGCATTGCAATTTGCCAGTGCAAAATCGTGATTCTATATAAATTAGTAAAAAAAAATATAGATATATGCACAAACGCAGGACGAAAAATGTACGCATTTTTTGTATTCGAAGATTTTAAATATGATTGCCTTTAAATATAATAACGACACTAATATCACCAGCAAGCCATCATTTAGGCAAAAAAATAATAAACGATACAATTAATTATGTTAAATACGTGCGTCATATCGATAGAAAGAATGTGCAATTTTAGCGTGACGTCTTACCTAATAATAATAAAACACTATTACTTATTCAATTTCGGGAATAGACAGCAAATGTAATATATATGTCATGACCAAAATAATTAATAATTATAAAATAAATTATTATGTCATTGCTAAAAATAATCATCATATTTTGTCATTTGTAAGTAAACCTCAGATTAATAATATTATGAGATAAAGTTCTTACTTCACTCTGCTAAATGGGGAGGCAAAAGAACTAAACCCATACAGCATGAATATCAATATTATTCATGCTATCCTTTCCCCAAATATAGGTACATTGATGGATAGTACTTCCTTTTCTTTAGCTCTAAACCTGCGCTTTGGTTCTCGCATATGTGCACCACACATATGTGTCTGTGGAACAGAGGTAATCAACCCAGGATACCACGGTCTTTCTTGTCACCGCAGTGCCAGCACACCACGCCTCCTTGAATGATGTTGATGTCTTACGGAGAAGGCTTGGCACCGCTAACCTACCGGCTTTATTGGAGCCGAACGGTCCCTTTTGCACGTGACGATAGTAGACGTCCGGTAGCATGCCTTTGGTGTGGATTGCTACCTGCGTAGACACGTTGGCCGCATCCCATTTATCAAACACGTCTAGATCAGCTGAATCACTGAAGCGGTGGAAATATGCAACCCTCAGTGAGAGTTATATGTTTGTGCCGTTTCCTATCGAGACGCTTGGACCGTGGGGTCCTGAAACCATGAGGCTCAACCAAAATTTATCAAAACGACTTATTGACTCTTCAGCTGATCAGAAGTCTGGTGCTGTAAACGTGGTACGGGAATATGATGTGATTTTTAACGCATAATTTTCCCGTTCCACGTTTATGCATAATTACCAAAAAATGCAACAAAATACTTAATTTGTTGGGATTTACGTTTTAAATCTTATATTCCGTGTCAGGAGACATGTTGTTGAATTTAAGTTACCGTAAAAAGAACCTCTAAGTTAAGGCAAGGGCTTAGTACTATTGCAACAAATGCCCTTCATCTTACGAGCCTTTGTATCGTGTTCCTGTAGTAAACCGCTCGGTTTAACCCATTTTTCTTTTCCCTTTTAATAAAACTAATACATAATGCACGGACATCTTTAACTATGTATGTACTTCCATTTATTGAAGTAAATAAGTTAAGAATTAAAAGTATTTAGATCAAAACAACTTTTTAATACGATTGTTCTAAAATATCTATAAGTCGACCTAGAGAGTACAAAGAAGTATTAAAGAAAAAATTCTCCTGTATGGACCATATTTATTTCTTTGAAGTTTATCTTATTGTAGAAGTAATGACAAATTATTTATTTTTCATTAAAAATATATCAAATTACACTTCGGAATTCGATATAAATATACCAACATTAGATACCTATAGCACACGCATACAAAACTCTTAAGTTATTGTTACAAATTATTGGGATGTTAATTAAAATGTCTTTGGAATCATCACAAAGTTTGTTAGAATTACACACACGTAATTCACAGTTTTTACAAATACAACAAACCCAAACCGTAAAGCAGAAAATTGCAATAACATAAATCACGCAATGTCCTTCGTTATGTAATAAGATACTCGCTTCGAAAGTACACTAGGTAACCTATCGAACGCAGTTTAAACCTAACCAACTAAATGTCCCGGCTGACTGACCTTATATATTTGTAAAAATAACCATTCCTTTCCAAGGGCTAGTGGGCGTGTTGCTGGGAAATAAGCTGCTCACTAGTTCTGGGGATTCTCAATTTAGAAGCTTTATGGCTTGTATGAATTGCAGACAATAAAAAGTAGGATTCATGAAGTCTTGTCGGGAGGCGTACAAAAGGGATTAACGTGGACAATAGATCACACAAATTCAAGGGTGTAATAAAACACCTGTAAAGGATTAGTTATCACTCACAACATTATTATTTGGAAATTATAATTCTTAACAAAACTTATATATTGTTACGAGCTACAGGACTCGAATTAAAATAAATGCCGTTGGAATTACTATAGAGTTTATTAGAACTGTACAAACACGTATAAAACAGGTACAAAATAAAACTGGATGAAGCCAGTTCACACTGCACGATTCAATGCAATTCAACACGCGCTCACGCCGTCACTATGTCGCTAATCGAAAGTACTACACACGTCTTAATCGTATCGTGGTCGTCGCTTGACTGCCCCACCCCTCCATTCGGGCATTGTTTTATACTAAACTGTACAATACCGACAAAGGGGCCGCGTTAACCCGCACATCTGGCAAGCTTCGACGCAATGCAATAAAAACAAGGATTATCCGACACTAATGGCGGCCATAAAATAAGTACGATAATAATAGATGTTTTTAAAGTTTAAACACGAAGTAAATAAAATAATTCGTTTTTACAACATGCAGGTGTGCGGTCATTGTCGATATGTAACATTATATTTACTACTAAATCAAGTTATATATATATATATAATGTACTAGCTGATACCCGCCCGCTTCGAGGGTCGTAAAATCCGTTCTTAGCTGACCTCTACTTGGCGAAAGGAAGGCCCATGTCAAATTGCAAGTCTATAGCTATTGTAGTTCCTGAGATATCGTGATGAGTTACTATATATGTGGATTTAAATTATATATTATATTTAATTATATATATATATATATATATATATATATATATATATATATATATATATATATATATATATATATATATATAATTTAAATTTATAGATTATACCATGCCTTGAACATGTAATCATGTACGTAAATGTTTAACAAATAATTGACTATAGGATATTTTATAATTACAAAAAATTTGATTATTTCCACTTATATGGATTTCGAATTTACGCGGATGAAGAATAGTTTTAATGTTTCTTTTAAATACATTGTTTAGAGCGTGACCGCAAGATACATGAGGGCGATTTGGCAATACAGAAGAAACGGTATTCCAATGATATACGGACACTTCGTAAAACTATCACCACAAAGCGTGAAGAGCTCGGCGTAGCTGTGTACGGCGACAAACAATTCCTTAGAAATGCATTCCAGGAACATAAGCGCTTGCAGCTAACTTATATGAATAGTCAAGCTGATGTGAGTAGATCTAAGTTAAATTGTCGTAAAATTATCGTATTAGTTTTATGTTCCGGCTACACCTGCGATAGTGTTAAAGATATTGATTGTGGCCCAATGCGTCTTATTTAAAGAGTTAAAAATAACGCCGTTACTCAATACCCGTAATGTTAAGATTAGTGTACCTCTCAACATGTAATTACACAACAACGACTCCACATTAATGTTATTAACAATGTCGCATATCAAATAACCCTATATATATATATATATATATATATATATATATATATATATATATATATATATATATATATATATATATATATATATATATATGTAGGAATCGTATTTGTTATTATAAAATAACCATATGACGGAAGTAGTCAATAACCGGATAGAGTATTCTTTCATGTAGTAATCGGAAGTCGTTTAACCGGATGTCAACGTAGAAGCATTTATTATTAAGCTAACAGATATCGGAAATGGAGTAACCGGATGTTGGAAGTTAATACGTATGACGGAAGTTGGTTTTATGAAGGAAGCGTAACTGAAGTGGAGCCACAGCATTACCGGATGTGTCACTGCGGCGCGTGCCTGTTACCTGTTAAATACGCAGTGTTCGGACAGAGGGGCAGTCTTGAACCGGCGGTCTACAATCGGCAATCTACACTGACAGTCTACATTGGTAGTCTTGGACGAGGAGCACATAATATAATGTGGTCGATAATTACTGTTTGATAATCGCAGTATTGCTCGACTTCTGACAAGCGTGGATGCAACTCTTGGAGTTGTCCTAATATTTCTGTGTATTGTTGTGAAATATTTAATATCGTAATTGTAATAATTCTAGTGTAATAAACTTTGATTATAATATTTCAGATTATTATTGTGTTATTCTCGAAGCGTCATTCGTTCGCTCCCGGCGTGAAACCGACATAGGTATTTATATATTATATAGCATTGAATATTCTAGTAGGTATAGATAAAATAAATCAATAAGAAATTTTATGAAAAACATGCAATAAAACAATTGTGAATCGTGGAGAAAATGAAAACGCAAGATCCTTACTTTTCAATGACTATGCAATTATTATAATAACAAGATTAGCCTTTCACTTTGAAGTTCAATGTCAAACAGTCTCGAGCTTGTGGCTTTTGCATACACGTGGATGTGTAGCGACACGTGTTGAATAAATCTAATGAACTGTCCTTTAATATCAACTGACTAGAGGATTATTGAATAAGTCGATGTAGAGGCCAACATATCAATATTATTAATTTTCTGTTCGAGAAAAATAAGCAGAAGCAAAATTTAATCTCTTAAAGGTGTAGGTTGAATTAGTCAATGGTATTTATATAAATAAGCAGCTTTAATTTTCTCTTTATGATATTACGTTCCTAGAAATAAGTCTGAGCATAATATCATTATCATTTTTTGGAGGCCAACGTTATTGGAAATTACAACTTAGTCTTCTTCCTCTCAATTTTTCAGTCACGGGTGCAACTTTCAAATATCCTCTTATGTACTCATTTCTCACCTTATCCATTCTTGTAACACCACACATCCGTCTCAACATTCTCATCTCAGCCGAGTGGAGACGTTTGTGGTTTATCACTTGAACAACGTCAAATACATAAGATCAACCAGAGTTTCCAAAAATAATGTACACTTTAGAAACATGAATTCCAAATATGATTAGAATCAAATGATATGATTTCATACTTAAAATTAAAATATACAGACTCAAAAAACATAAATCGAAGCAGAATAATTCCCTTTTTCATTTTTATAACTCACCTAGTATACGTTCTTGACTTCATACGGATTTTTAATAAATATCTTGTGAGTTGGGAACATTGCGACAAAGTGTTTTCGAAGGTAGGAATCCTGGGCAATTTCAAAGAGTTCCGGGTTAGTCACGAATGAAAAAGTCATGTAGTATTAAATCATGGCGTAATAAGAGTCATGCTCTTTCTATATTCTCAAGACTGAAGTAACGGAGTGTTTGAACGTAATCTATTGTACTCGTAAAAATCGCATCAAAATGAGTTAATTTTTATACACCCTAAAAACTTTAAGCTATTCCTGGGAAAGATTCCATAATTCTTAACCACCATATAAAATTATTTCTAATCTAACCTTAGCGTTTTGGACAATATAAACTTTTTTAATTTAACCTTATGACTTTTGACATAGAATTGACAGAATGCGTGCTGCAAATATCGTCAAAGAGGATTAAAAAAAACTGAATATTGTTTAAAACAGATGCTTCGGTCGGAGTTATTTTATTGATAAAATACATGTAAAATAATTAATTTAGCTGTAATCGGGTACCAATATTTAAATGACATTAGTTTTGTGTGTGTTCAAATGGGTCCCGGGATGGTATAGACTCAAATTTCAACCAGTTAAATGGCGCTGTAATCGGGTTCCAATATTTAGGTGAAATTATTTTTGTGTGTGTTCAAATGGGTCCCGGGATAGTTAACATATAGATTTACCGATAGGTGGCACCGCTAAAGTCTTCCTAAACGGTAGGACCTGTTTTGATGATTTTTTTGTTCTTATTAAAATGGATTCGAGAATGGTTTAAATTAACTATTGGTCCCGGTAAATGTCGCTGCAATCTAGATTTTTATTTCTAGGGCATGACAACGTCTGCCGGATACAGCTAGTGGTTAAATAATAATCAACTTACGCTTAACAAATCTAAAACTTAGTACATTATTTTTACGAACTGTCTCAACATATCACAAAATTCATGCCAATGTCATTCCTTAAATGTTACCATTACCATAAAATATATAGGAGTCGTATTAGACGAAAAATTAACTTGGCAACCAAATCTTGTCCAACTTGCCGCTAAAACCCGCAAATTAATCTATATATTTCAGTTGACTGCTGACTTTCCTTATTAAAAACTAGCGGCCCCGGCAGACGCTGTCCTGCTCTGAAAAAATAAAAATCTAGGACCCGATCCCAGCGCCACCTACCGGTTCTAATTGTGGATTTTAACCATCCGGGGACCCACTCAAACACACAAAAACAAAATCACCAAAATCGTTCCAGGTGATTAGAAGGATTCTAGAACCCAATCTCAGCGCCACCTACCGGTTCCAACGGGATAAAAAGTAACCTATGTCCGTCTCCTGGTTCTAAGCTACCTCCCCACCAATTTTCAGCCAAATCGGTACAGCCGTTCTTGAGTTATAAATAGTGTAACTAACACGACTTTGTTTTATATATACTTGTATAGGTATAGATAGATTGTTCATTTTGCTTTATTTATTTAGCTCAATTAATGCTGTCTTATTGCATTACATCTTGGGGAGGGAGTCGAAAAACACATTTAATCAAATTAGAAAGAGCCCAGTATGCGTTGCTTAAAGTCATAATTTTTAAACTTTATAGATACCCCACAACTGGCCTTTACTTTGAGTGCGACGTTTTATCAATTAAGTAATTATTTGTAGTATGTACACTGTTCTGTCTCAACATCAAAAGCCATTGAAAAAGATTTACGACGTAAAGATAAAGTTTGTCGTCTTAATCTGTTTAAAACCAATTTTATTACCAAATACCAGTGTTATCTACGCCCCATTTTACATAATAAACTTAACAAAATTCTTACCCTTACCCCCTTAACAAGCATAAAGGTAAAATAGTTTTAATAAACTGGCTAAAACATAAAAATTATGACGAAATTGAAAATCTATTTCAATTATTAATTTAATTTACTAAACAGTAAATACTGATTAACACACCAGTTACGAAAGCAAGTTCTTTATGTATCAAACATATATGTAAGCGTATAAGCGTTGTGCAGATAATTATGTTTACGACATTGGAAGAAACTAACACCTAAAAGACAGGCTCGGCCTAGTTTAGGTGTCAGTTACTTATAAACTTTTGTTTAAGATGAAAAATGCATATTTTCGAGTTTATAAATATAAAACTGCGGTGGGTGTGCCCCATATAAATGGAATAGCGAGATGGAATGCACCTCCATCTCCAAGGAAGATCTTTCAGCCAGACTAATGTTGTTCCTTCCAAGCCTAGGCCCGTCTGTTATAGTTGAAAATTTGTATATATTCTTTGTATGTTTCGGGAAACGTTTGTGACATCAATTAATGCACAGCGTCATCTATTGGCTTGTATGTGTTCCAATACAAAACTATGTATGTATATTTGGTGTCAGTAAAATATTGTTATATGCACTAGGTGGGACTTCATCTGTGTTTCTGTTAAAGATTTAGATAATTTCATGCAGATTGGCGATGGATTTATGGGTGGTTTGGCGTTATTTGAGATGCGACATTGTTAATGACGTTAAATATTGACAGATAACGTATGTACATACATCAATGTGGCCATGCGTTAACGAAGTTATTTTTTAACGCTTTAATTAAGACGCATTAAGCCACAGCCTAAATCTTTAAGACTAACACAAATGAAGCCCCAGCATTACATTTACTATGTGTTAACGATGATGGAAAATTCGTGAGAACACGAGTATCGAGTTTAATTCTAGTACTAGTCGATCAAAAATCCTTTCTCAAATACCTAAATTGTGGATTTTATGTTTTAGAAAGTACTAGAGAGTATTCATCAAGAGAATTTTAATAAGCGGAAGCAGTTAGACAGAATCAGATATACGAAGAAAAAGAAAATGGAAAAGTTTCAATTAACACAGGTAAGTATAATGATTAAATAATAGCTTTTGTCGGCGAAACTTCGTTCGCGTTGCCATGACGACGACGCGTTTGTTAGGGAATTGCGACTGGGGCACAAAAAAAAACGCGACCGCAGCACCATCTTTTCTGTTATATTCGTCTGTTACATGAAAACGAAGCCAGATAAAAAGTATTGTAAGTTTTGGCCCAGGATATAAGCTAGCTCTGTGTCGAGTTTCATTTAAATACGTTCAGTACTTTTTACGTGATGCTCTAATAGACACAACAATTCTACAAGTTGTATATTTGGAATGTGCTGGTTCGAATGAGCCGCCCGGATTTCTATTTCATTCTCATTTTAAATTAATTTTACAAACTCGAACCGTCTACAGATTTATTATATTATAGACTAGGGTTTCACTCCGCGGCTACGCCGCGTGATAAACCCCGGATGGCAGGTGCATGTTACTTACATAAAAACTTAATTATATTTTTCATTAAAAATTTATCTGACTGATGGTGAAAATTGCTTAAAAATCATAACTGCATTATTGCATACACATACGTTATCTGTCATTGTTTAACGTCATTAACAATTATTAACAATTTCACAATACAAATAAAACATTTAACTCATCGCTACATCTGTGTGAAACGGTCAATAACTATAACATTATATCAGATAAAAAGTGTCATAAGCTAAAAGCTCATGAATTAAATTGTCATTTTTATATTTTAAATAATAACAGACCAAGGAATTATAAAAACCTATGAATGGTAAATTTAAAAAATATCAGTCTACACAAGTGCCCAGCATAAGTTAGAGGCGAGTCGAAGCCTGATTTGAAGTAATACAATGAACATGTTGTTTATGACAACGTAAGTATGTAATTGTGAAATAAAAAACCCGATTGCAGCGCGAAACGACGTCATTCGATAAATGACAAAATATATATAGGGATTAAAATTTATAGTGTTAACTCTGGTTCTAAGCCAGCACTATGTCGAATTTCATTCATATTCTTTTAGTAGTTTCCAAAAAAGATGCGATTGCAGCGCCATCATTTTCCGCATTTTCATCTATCCCACGGAATCGATGTCGGTCGATCGATTGTCGGGATAAAAGTATCCTAAGTTAAGCCCCGGGATATAAGCTAGCCATGTCAAATTTCATTAAAATCCATTTAGTACTTGTAACACATAGACAAACAAAAATTCTACAAGTTTATATATGGATCACTTTTGTGGATTCATTTAAATTGAAAGACAAAAATGAATATCGTCTAATATCGTCTTAATGTAGCCCGATATTAAACGGTTCATTTCTGTTATTCAATTTAGATGAATCAACCATAGTTATCCATATAAACATAATCTTGAATCATTCAATGTCATTGAAAACCGTCGTGTCCTTTCAACAAAATTGATTCAATATGGTTGATCTATCTAATATCAGCATTAGCATTAAGAAGACTATTGAGCAATAGGCGGTACAGCTTTTAGGTATACCAATATAGCGTGTCAAATTGTATCTTTAACAGTTTATTATTTATTGACATCGTTTGCTAATAATATAACGATGCACATGTATTTATTTCGGGAAATATCAAGTAAATGAATTAGTAGGATGGGGCGATGCCATGTATGCGCGCATCGCTGCTACTGATGCAAGAACTTATTTGCAAAGGCCAAGTGTTTTTTGTTACTATTAACAATGCTCTATTGTTGCTTTAGTCCCAAGCACTGAAACAAATTTTTAACACATACAATTTAACGGTGGTTTAATTGTGATCTGCGTTTTACAATTAATTTTATATTTTCTATAAATAATTCTAGTTTTATTATGCGGCTTTGTTTTTAGATAATTTTATTTTTATTTCATTTTATCTTTCAATTTATTTGCCAATCTTGCCAAGATTGGCAAATAAATTGAACGACCTGGTCCTGTGGATTCATTACATCCGTAGGACGGTCTGTATATCTAAATATATCATAGTTTGTTTTCGCGGAATCTATTGATGTAGCATTATGTAGAATTAGCAAATTTGCTAAACAGCGGTGTTGACTGAATGAAATTTGGTACAATGCGTATTTTATATGACGTTGTTTATTAGAAATTGGGGGTTGTCTCCGTATAAATAAGGAATAATTCGTATTCACTGTATAATTGGGTCTCGGGTGTTGTTACACTCGCTTAGAAAACTATTAACGACGTTCCTTAATCTTTATATATAAGTCAACAACAAACGGTTAAATATTAGAATAAATACACTAGGACGATGAATCCCATTAAACGCTTCTTTAGGATTCCGTAGCTTATTAACAAAACAGTGGACGGTCGTCGTCACTACGGATCCCTTTATTAGGTACGTACTGTTAATAACATTTTTTTCCAAATAGTGGTGCCACCTATTATTATAATTGTAATATCTGCGGGTAGTATTGTTTACTAATCGAATATAAATAAATGCACGCGGGCATAGTGACGAAACAGCATTCTCATTTCGACTTCAAACAGTTCTCAAAGTTCTTTGTTTTGTTATATAAATCCCGTACTAACAGGACTGATACAAATAACTCGATCTTATATTATGCATTTAGCTGGAGTCAGCAGAGCTTCGAGATCGCTTAATATTCGAGGTTGGAGGAAAACTGCCTGCGGAGAAGAAAGAACAAGCCGTTGCTAACTATGTACAGCGAGCGAATATTAAAAAGAACGCGGCATTAGCTATCAAAGTCATGTATAAGAAAATTCTGGATATTCTCAAGAAGGTAATGTATAAAATAATGCAAGTGATGCATACGTGATCTGCCTGTCACGTTTTCCCGAGGTGAGCCTTATATCTTGAGAAAGGAAAAATAAGGTTAGATTGATATAGAACAGCCTTACACTCATCTACTCGCCGGGAGAAAAGGCTGTAAGCACGTACTTTTCTTTGTGAAATATCTTGCAAGCATGTTTGTTGGACGATGTATAAATAAAACGCAATCTCGAATTTCATAAGTAAACTTGTTAAAACCCAATTTGTCAGATGGAACATCCTTTGTTCATTTTGACGAATAGTATAACGGGAGAATTAAAACTACCCACTTATAATAAAAGTCTCGTTGTTGGACTCGTACTCATTCAAAAGATCGATAATATAGTTGTTATGTCATAAAAACTGCTTCACGGCCTGGCCACGAAGTATTAAAATGTATGAAGCATGGCACGATTCCATCTTGCTCGACACTAAACACCTCTATCATGTCCTTGTCACGAAGCCCGTTGCTAAGCCCGAGTCCGTGGCCAGGCCATAGCCTTGCAATCGCAACTATTCGAACTTATACCATAGACATGATACGAACTTCCTTAAGATTTAATATTATTAGAAACTATCTACCAATTTACAGCATAATTCGCTAGAGCGTAGTAGCAAAGTTTAAATTTAATTTGTTTACGCATTGTTGCTTCCTGGAAGCTTTTACCGTTATAGTTAAATGTATTTAGTTTGACTTGATACTGTTGCACTCAGCTAGTTTGATAGATAATTGAGTTAGCTTTCAAAATTAATTATTAAATTTATAGCCGAAAGATTGTTATTTTCATTACTTAAATGATTGGAAGTATTTTTTATATATAAAAAAAAGAGCAGACCATAATAACAATTGTAATTGCTGCAATTTAAAGTGAAAGAACTATAAGCGGAATTTCGTGTGGCTGTCTTTTTACGTTTATTCAGGAAGCTGAATATTAAATGCAATAATAATAATACCGTCAGCCCATTCCCGGTACGCGTGGTACTAAATTCCGAGCTCCATATGAATTTCATGGTTGAATAGACCCGCAGATCCCAGCATATACTATTATAACGTGGAGGTCATTGGGCTTGACTTTCAAAATGGAACACGAAGGCTCACGGCACCCTAACCTTGCAGCTCAACGTTTGTCTCGGGATACGATTGCTTTGTTTGACACCTGTGTTGCATAGGCTGACACCCTGCGTCGGGGTGCCGTAATTACGACACGTGTGTCGCAAATACGGTATCACCCGCTCCAAGGTAAAGATCTAATTCTGTAGGCCGCCCTTGTACTATTTATTAACTTTTTCGACTACATCTATGCTTTAGTGTACAATAAAACAGTTTTTGTCGGCGTCAATGCAGGATCTTGTAACTATATTTTTTGTCGTTAAAATAGTTACTCACACAATTTTGATAAAATAACACTGTCACCAAAAATCTATTTACAAGAACCTGTACTGAGGACAACTTTATCTATTTATCAGTAGCTCGCTTTGTAGGCGATCTACTCGACAGTATGAAAGTGCCTGCTTGCTGTTGTAAGACTTCAGGGTCTTGGCTTTGTTTATACTATGGTTCCACAATTTTGATTTAGGGTAATAGAAGTAACAGCGAGGTGGTATCCAACAGACGCCGTAAGTTATATACTACATCACTATTTGTCTTCGAGCAGCGGTTTGTGTATAAAATATTTCCACATTGCAAATATATACATACTATACATATATCAGTCTACTTATGTACTACGATCCTACGCTTGAGCCTTTGTTTTCCGTGATAAACGGATTACGTACAGTACAATAAACTAAAAAAAGGTAAATTTGCGGGTTTCATACTTTGCGTATTTTGAGGAATGTTCTCTCACGATATTTTTTCTAGATGGAATAAATAAATAAACGTATGTTTACAGGACTCATCATACTTCACAGTGGTTTTGGAGGCTTTGAAACTTGATTGCAGAGCTCAGGGAAAATGTTTGATGGGAGCTACTGAAATGGGGCAACTTGCCATGGAATATCTTGATGACAGAAAGTTTGAGTTTAGCAAGCTTGAACAGGAAATCAAAGTTAATATGAAGGAAAGGGAACGGACCCTTAAGCTAGCTCGCCGCGAAATTGCATTTCTGACAGATTCCTTTCCAGATTTGATACGAAAAGAGGTTTGTACTATAATGTATTAAAGTGTCTCAAGCGGTTTCCGTCATGTAAAATTTGATTCCGTGTGTTTTGAAAACTGTTCCATTTTCCATGGCTAAAAATATACTCGTATTTTAAATTTTATTTCAATTCAAAAATTACTTTTTCAAGAACATGGTTAAATTCAAAACAAATTGAAGTGAAGTGACAATGAAGTGCCATACTATTTAAGGGAAGAATGGATCAAGATTCAAGGAGAGTTAGTTTAATGTAACCCAGCAGTCTAAAATTCCTCACTGGATACCAAGCAAAGAAAGTGACATCATACAGCTACATGGTTTCTATGATGCATCAGAAAAAGCATACGGATGTGTCAGATATGCCCGAATTACCGAGCAATACCACGTCTGTGGTACTCGTAGCAGCAAAGACGAGATTAGTTCCTATCAGCAAGGTAATTTCACTTCCTATGTTAGAGTTATGTACAGCAGAGATTTTGTCAAAAGTCATGATAACAATTACTTACAATATAAATAACTTACAAACTAAGATCTTTGGATGGAGCGATTACAAAGTAGCACTTAGCTTGATTCAAAAAAACCCAGACCGTTCAAAGCCATTTGTGTCAAACCCCGTCAAGAATATTATAAAAACAATGCCAGCTTCTACGTGGCTATATGTAGAAAGCAAGCAAATTCTTGCAGACACGGCAAGCAGAGGTTTGTCATCAACGCAACTAGAGAGTCTTACGATCTGATGGTAAGTTCCAGATTGGTTAACCTAATATGAAACCAAAAATAGCAAAAGTAAAATTTTTCTCAAGCAGAAGAAAAGGTCAATCACCATTATATGTCAAAACAATAAGCAAATGTCAGAAAAGCCAAGAGAGCATTATTTTATCATTGTTAAATAAGTACAATATATACAAAATAACCGAGCTCAATCTTTTATTCTAAAAATATAAATATGTAGCATACAACAATTTTTGAAGATTATGAATAACTATGAAGCGATAAAAATATATCTAATAAGCTTTATTAAAATTAAACCCCTTTATCCATAAAAATATTATATTACGTGTAGGAGGGCGATTAAAACTCGCCCAAATTAGCGAAGAAATGATTAATTCAATTATAATACCGAAAGATAGTCAGCTTACAACATTATTAGCAAGACAAGCACATCAATTAACATTCCATGGAGGTCCCAGATTAACTTTAGCTAACTTAAGACAGCTTTATTGGATCATATCTGGAAATCGAGCAGTGTAAAAAGAAGCATGGCATTGTGTTATATGTCGCAAACACAACCCTACAATATAGCATCAATTAATGGGAGATTTACCAGCGAAAATAATCAATCCAGCACCTCCATTTTGTCATACTGGAATTTGTTATACAGGTTTTGTGAAGATAAAAACGAATAAAGGACGAGGTATTGAAATAACAAAAGTGTATATAGCTATAGCATTATTTATTTGTTTAGTTACAAAGGGCGTGCACCTAGAACTGAGCTCGAATCTTAGCAGTTCAACATTTTTAGCAGCATTAAAAAGATGGCAGCGAGACGAAGAGCATCACATCACATGTATAGTAACAATGGTATGATTTTTGAGGGAGCAAGTAAAAATTAAACGAAGAATACCACGATTTAATAATAATTTAGATGGGCGTGTTTGTACACAAGTCACAGAAGTGAACATTTAGTGGCATTTTAACGCACCTTTTTGAGCAAGTGCAGGGGTGTTATATGGGAAAGAGCGATAAGAAGCGTGAAGCATCATCTGAAAAGAAGATTCATAGGTGAACAAAAAATAACAATCGAAGAATACAGCACCATCTTAACAAACCTAGGAGCATATCTCAATTCACGTCCCTTGTGTTAATTGTCATAAGACACAGAAGTTTTGGACTACTTAGCACATACACACTTTCTCACTGGAAGACCTGGGGCAACAATTATCGAAACAGAATACGATGCAAGAACCAAATGGCATTTCACATCTAAGCTTAGCAGCGATATATGAGAAAGGTGCAAATAAGAATATTTAAAACAACTATACGTTCGTCCAAAGTGGCTGAAACGACAAAACAACATCAAAATCGGAGACGGCTACTATAGAAGACGAAAACTTGCCGCCTTAGAAGTGGGCCCTTGGAAGAGCCGACGAGCTTCATCCCGGAAAGAATGGATTGGTACTTCTAGTATCATTGAGAACCAAAAACAGTTATATTATGCGTCCAGTAAAAAAATATCAGTCTTACCTTTAGCACAAGAGCTAAATATATCAAGCAAAAAGAAGAAATAATACCGAAGCAATAGAACCAAAAACAAAATAAAATATTTAACATAAGCATAGCCAAATCAAAAACTTATATTTAAATAATAAACAATCAAATATTCTTACATATTTTTTTAATAAGCAAGTACAAATCGAAGCTCTCTTCTCATTAAACCTATTGTTTGGCGAATTCAAAGACAATTTCTCAGAAGAATACCGGGACATCGAACTTATATGCATCATATCAAATATCAAAACATTGGAAGAGTATGTGTCCAAATCATTTTAGCCAAATGTGTCAGTAATTCATTTTTAACAGCAGATGATTGGATCGCGAAAGAATCTTAGCATCGAACTTACTTGGTCAACAACAAAATGTAACGATTTATGAAGCTTTCGGAGAGAAGATTACATGGACAAGCCAGTAATTACATTAGTAAAAGTGGATTGTTGTGTGTATATTGAGCGTATAGTGAGTGAGTCCTATAATGGGCATTAAGTGAATCAGAGTGTAAAGTGAACAGCAGAAACATTGTAAACGTCATTCATAGCTAACACACTAACACCACATTTTATATTTAAGCAATATTGCACATCATCTTGTATAATTTTAACAGCAGCACAATCATCTCTTCAGTTAACCCTTTTTCCCGTTTGGGAGCATGTTCGATGCATATGGAACATTGTGCTGATATGGCGTTAACGCTTCGCGGGAATCGACTTACCGCGACCTCAGTGTTGTGTGTGAGCACCAGCGGACGCCACATTACGCATTCATTTACCATCGTAGCTTATCTTATCGGGAAATAAATACGTAGCCAAAATAATCGGTTTTATATTCCCACCACGTGGCGTCCCAAACAATTACCATAAGCCGGGATTGATAGTTTCTTATGTTTGTCCCCATTAGTTAAAGGACATTTATACTAAGTTTTATGATAATCAAAGGCCATTCTCAAGCCTCAAAACTGTAAAAAAGAAAGTAACTTACAATCGGACTTACGTTCACGTTTTTATATTGAGTGTGGATTGAATTCGTCATATGCTATGAAAATTTATTTCTTGCTTTAAAATTGAAACGTTTTATAGTTTTCTATAACCGAAATATTGTTTTTCATAATGGAAACTACTTAAATTTAGCTAACTTAGACAACTAATATAGAGTCCAGTTAATGTTGTAAAATCCCTAGATAATTTTACAGCTTTTAGGAATAACCTATTTTTCCGTTTTCTTCTGCAAGTAAAATTAAACTCGACATTTTCATGTTATAGGTTTTAGGGTTACGTAGTCATTTCACAAAGACGAAAACCATATGAATTTATTATGTCCGTTAGTCCGTCTCTTTTTGTACTTTATTATTTTTCTAAAGGATTACTCTATATAAATGAAAGTTATATACCGACGTTTATATGATCTAAGTATATACCGTTATACAATGCTGTGGTCATATAGTTTAAGGGTGGTCGCCGTAATTGAAGGATGAAATGTTTTTTTATCGTGCCTACCTAGATGTGTTGCGTATCGTTAGAAAGATTTTAAATTTCATTTTTTTTTAAATTTCGTTTTTGTGTATGCGTGACAATTGCACTGTACCGTCTTATAAAGAATCGTAATAACTATCAGTATATACTTTCTCTAGGAAGCAACAAATTTGGACGATTTATATGAAGATGAAGATGTCGGAAGCCAGCACTCAGTGCATTGGGAGTTAGAAGAAGTTATGGGTATATGCAAGCGTTTACAAAAAGCCACACTTGTATCGTCATTTGATCAAATACTTCTAAGGTAAGTAATTGGGGTTTTCACTGGGCAGCTATCATGCCTAGTATTTCACTTCCACTTCTATGCCTAACCCGTAAATGACAAAGTGAATCTCACGTAACTTAGAAAAAACTTAACTTTAATAAAATATTGTGTATATTTATGATAACCGACACTTTAGTTTCACAACCCTATCGGTTTTGTTTTGTTTAACCTCGCTAGACGCACAAGTTTTCTGGAAAACTATTTGAGGGTTACACTCGCCTTTTGTATAACCACTCCGATTTTTATACGTATCTCTTTAGTGTGTAACAGAGAATAAAGAAAATAAAAGTAATCCACTTATAACCCCGAAAAATAAAACAATATTTTCTGCGGGGTGTAGAACTGAATTTTACGTGAGCGAAACGACGTGGGAAGCTCTTGGCTAAAATATTTTTATAGTATTAAATTTTATTTAAAATAATACAATAAAGACATTATGTTTTTTATAGATTAAAAGAGCAGCGATATCAAGGAGATCGTCTGATGATGCAGTTAACCGTAAACAGCTTAAAACGAGATTCTCTGATTGAAGATAGGAAACATGCTAACATGATGTTAGATAGTTTGAAAAACTTTGGACAGGAGAGCACCGCTGGGTAAGTAATATTTTTATTCACAAAAGATACATAATATTAATCTATAAAGAAGTCATTTGAAACGAAATCTTTCAATTTCGTGATTTTTTAATAATTAAAGTTGAAACCCCTTTTTCTACTTTATTCGAAACTGATGGTGGTAAAGTTCTAAAATCAATTATTATTACTCTACTAGCACCAAAGCTGCAAAGAGTATAGTGTAACAAATGTGAAAAGTCCAACACTTTCCAGAGCCATGACGTTGTCAAGCCTACACTGCAGTCCTACGCTTTTCTAGGGTGATTTAAGGAAGGCTGAATCATTTTTATCTATAACCTTAATTCTTGTGTTACCGGATCAGTGCACCCAAGTCAATTATAATATCACGACATAAAAATTCTTTTAAAAAACCATTAAAGTTGTTGTTACCTTCTAGAATCGGTTTCGTTGAAACTTTGATTAAAATTTATTACGGTTCTCGCCATAAACTGGATGTTCATCCCTAGTTGCTTGAAATACTATGTTGGCGTACGTGAAAGTTCTCAAGAACGTTTCTCTTGCGTGTTTTATGGATTTGGTATGAGGTCTCCACAGAGTACAGTTATAGATCTCAACTGAGGTCGTATACTTGTAGCACGATAATATGTTTTTTCTAAGAAAGTCACTAAATTCCTTAAAAATCAGCAGCACGTTAGCATCTCCGGTGTTACAACCGCTTTCTTTTAGGTGGACCGTTAGTCTCTCTGCTGTTCTTCAACAATAAAGAAAATGCTTATTCAAGTTATGATATTTATACTTCTAATTATGTATTACATAAATCATATACAATAATAGTACAAAAATTTTCGGAGGAAATTTAGTTTAAGGAAATACTCACTAAACATTACTTTAATTTTTGTCAGAATTACAGTTAGGCGCGCAGTGATTTGATAAAATGCACATTTATTGGTCTGTTTGTTTATAATTGTTATAGGCTAATACTCGGCCTATCCGTGTTGATTAAACCGACAGTTTACAACCTCCCTAGATTTATAAAAAGAAACGTGTCTTACAATTCTGCGGTGACAATATAATATCGAAATAGTACATAATTACTACTACTTTCCAAGTACTAAGTTGCTTGTTGTTGTTAGTGGGGTGATCTGCTGTAGTACTAACGTATTTATAAGAAGCTTTAACAGTCAATTTTCCAAACTATACTGATACGGCATTGCATATTTCATATGTGAATGTGGTTTTGCAAGATACGAGAAACATACCTAATGTGAATTGCTTTGTAAAGAGCTGCGTTTCAGTGACTTAGAACTAATCCGACCAAAAGGCGAAGTAGAAGCAATTTTACGATGTTACACAAGCAACACGTTATAGCTCGTATTTACTATTTTTTAAACGAATACTTTTTAAAGGTTTGTTTTACTTTTTGCTTTTAAGATATTTCATTAACTTAGAAATATTTATTCTATTAGATAGATACATGTTCAAAATATATAATTTTTTTGTTTTCAAATTTTTTGCTCTCCTTACCCGTTCTTATAGTTTTAAACTACATGCTAGTAAGTGCTGAGAATAATTATGAATTAAGAACTTAGAAAACACTTTAAACAAAATTTAGTTTGAGTAATAAAATTAAGGTAATATCGTTTTTGAGATTAGACCTTTTTGTCTAAAACCAAACTTCACAGGTGCCAAGTCGTGAGCATGACTAGTTCAACTTCTCTCAATTAAATTAAATTATATTTTTTAGTGTATTTAATTTTGCTTTACTAATTCCTGACATGGTACATGTTTGCATGAGAAATCACAATTATTTTCTCTCGAAGCGGAAATAAGAACTAAGAAGCGACTCGTTTTAGTTTAAGAGGCATATTTTGAGAAATGGAAGTGAATAATTGAGTTTTCCTATGAATGACTTTTTATTGTGGTAGCTAAGGGTTTGTGTTTTACAAAGATCTCACTTGATATTACATACATACATACATAACTTCACGCCAGTTCCCTTGCGGGGTAGGCACGAACAACAGAGCGCCATTTAGGCTTATTCTTACACACCTGATATGAAGTAATAATAATTATGATCTAGGATGGGGCCCATTTGCCATGACGGTTTACACACAAAACAAGTAGATGTCTACTACGGAATTGACGCGAAACACTTCTTTCGTATTGCTGATTGTCCAGCATGTACCTACGCTGCATTTCAGCGTGTCTAGTTATCTGATAGTTGAATGGACACAACGGGACTATTCAAAAATTATCTAAATAAATTTAGCGGTTCTTACTTACGTATTTTAATTATATCGTAATAATTTTTCTACACTCAAGTCTTGTAGCTTAGAGGAACTTGAAGGACATTCCTTGATAAGTTTTTCATTATTGCTAACCAAATTAAAATCTGTTTCCACAGTTTTATAGGTTTCTTACTGTAACGTTGATTTGGACAATGTTTGTATAGATAATATGTATGCGGAGTATATAACTGCAACTCTGTTTATCCGATCATAAACCCAAGTTATTTAGTACCATCGGGTAGTTTTGAATTGCTTAAGAGACTAACCTCTTGAGTGCTTCTCTGGAAAATGAATAGTTTGTAAATAGTTAGACAAACAGATACATTGACTACAATCTATGGCTATGATACCTAGGATAAGACTGGGATTAATCTATATACCTAGACCAGAATAAAAGAATAATAAACACCAGAATAACATAAGTTAGTATTTGGCTTCTTTTAACTAAGCAGTTTATTAAATATATTTGCATCAGTATTGTACTTATCTGTTTATTAGTTTACTATTATTATTATATATATAATTTGTAAGACAACGTGGCTGTTAAATTATATAAATATGAATTAAGCAACAGAAAAAAAATCAGCTGGTTAGTTATCATTTTTGATGACCTCGTTATCGATACATGTTGGAAGGAGGCCAGGTAATCTTTACATTTTGTAGGACAAATGTTTTTTTTTAATAATTCACATAATTATCTTGAGATTTAACAAAAAAAGACCTAGTTTTTTTGAGAATCATCAAATCGACATATTTTATCCTTGCTACCCCTGTTAGCTACCACAATCGAAAATGTTTGTTAGAGAAAAAGTTGGGCATCTCATCAAATTGAAGCTACTCACGGAAAATTAGATATATAGTAATCAATAGCAAAAATGGACGGTGGATGCCCGACTAATAAGTTAGGTTACCTGAAAGACATCGCTTTGAGTCTTTGGTCTGTAACTTGGTTAGCAATAAAGTGTTATCTATGTTGCCGAAAGTAAAGCAATAGTGGGTTAGTCGCTAGCGCACGTGTCCGAAACTCAAGCGTCACGGGTTCAAATCCTGGGCGGACAACATGCACGAGTTAGGCAGTTTCTTTGACCAAATGTGCATATTGTTAACATTACTACGTGCTAATTTTGAAGGAAAACATCGTGATGAAACTTCAAATCGAGATAACAGATTGGTCAAACCCGGCAAACCTTATACTTGTACTTTTAAGCGTAGAATACATACTGTCCGTCTCCTTGTAAATGGGAGGCACGAGCCCAGCAGTGGGACGGTTACGGGCTGTTATTATATACTAATGGTCGCTCAGTGGTCGAAATTCGACCATAATTAATTTCAAATATAAGTTTGAACATTATTAAGGGCCTGTTATCAAAGACTATATATACTTCTATAATCACAGATTTCGCCAAGGCATACATATATTGTTAATTTGACTAACAATAAACAAAAGAGTATATATGCGTGTGTGTGTCAAATACATGGTAGTGTATGTATTTTTTTTTTTATTGATTTAGTGTATTTTTATGCATAATTTTAAAAAATATTAACATTCTGCACTCTTATAGTAAGAGTGCAGAATGCTAACAAACTATAAGTGAGTGAAATTTCATACTCCTCTGTCCGCACAATTTTCGTAAAAAGGGGTACAATGTTTTTGCTTCACGTATTAATATAATGATATATCTTGCTCTGATATAATTATTTGTATAGTAAACGCTACAGTGTATATCGAGGTTCAGTACTGTAAAAGCCAACCTTGGAGACGTCAAATCGACTTTCCGCGTGGCGCAGCGTGAGATCTAAATCAGACCATCTTGGAACGTCAATAGGGCTGGCTGTGTTTAATATTTGAGTTAAAATTGAAATAAAAAGTATTGAAATGCCTGGCTGTAATGACAAAATACAGTGGATTTCGGTTATAACGACGATGAAGGGACCTCTACAGTTCCGTCACTATACCCGAAAGTCCCTATATATAAATACGTAGGTAGAAAGAAAGAAAACAATATTTATTGCAAGACAATACGGCCGTGCAATGTGCGTATATCGCCTAATGTCTACTTACTATTATTATAGTATACAAATTTTACACAGATAACTCCCGCATCTGCGGCAGTCTTCATGTCCATGACATAGCAGACACACTGCAAGAGTGTCGTTTACGCTGGTACGGCCACGTATTACAGAGACCGGTTAATTATGTGGGAAACAAATGTCCAGCCATGTCGCCACCGCCAGGTCCCGGTCGAAGGGGAAGGTCCAAGAAAAGTTGCTTGACGTTATGAAGGATGATATGCGTACCAATGGTCTCAAAACGGGGGATGCAGAAGACCGCTTGAAGTGGGGGTAGAAAATGTAGGAAAGCGGACCCTGGGGGTCAGAGTGAACGCTCCGAATGCAACCGAGATTTAACGCTGAGATGATGATGATTATGACGACAAATTTTACACAGGTAGATGTGTATAAAAAAACATTCAATATTGTATTTACAAAAAAAGCCTATCTACAATAGCAATATCTATCTACAAGGGATTTTTAAGAACTTGGTACAAGTGATTCATTAAAACTAGTCGCTATGCCTGAAATCGGCGTTATATCCGAAATCGCTTTAACCAAATTATATCTCTCTAAAAGTATACTTTAAATTCAAGGGCCTTGAGTGTGACGTCGCTATAATGAAAGAGTCTGAGAGAGTTACAACCGAGGTCGTTATAAATGAAATCCACTGCAAATGCAAAATTAAGTGAAAACTAACATTTAAATTGCCTAAGTGTCCATTTTTAGAGCTTTTGCTTGTTTTCTGTCTAGTTTGTTTCCGATGGGTTCCTAAACGACGCAATGGATTTAACAAAAAATGATATTACAATAGGCATTTAATTTGAAACTTTCATGTACGTTGCGTTTGGATATCGTGCAAGGTGGGGAAGTTATAAATAAACAGTTCAAACTTATGACGCCATATACGTATGTACAAGTAGAAGGAGTCGAATAATGTATTTGTTAGTATTTTATTAACTTTATTTTTATAATGTATAAAATTATTAGAGCTCGGCATGTTGCCGAACAGTTTCTTGCGCCGTTTCTTCTCTTCAACATGTTGCAAAGCGGTGGTAAATTCATTAGATTAGGGTCCCATAGAGTAAATAATAAATATATAAATAGTAACAGTAAACAAAAATTATAATAACGAGTTGGCGGTATGCTAAATAAAATTTTAACAATATTCATTGACACTTGACATCTTTGTCTTGCGCGATCATGTCTACTGAAAAGTGGCCCAAACGTCGGAATACTAAAAATAAAAATATCGCACTTCAAACCGTTAAAACGTGGTATTATTAAACGTATTAATTATTACAATAATTTTAATAGCTGTTGAAACCAAAGCAATAAAAATTATTTCTATCATAATATTTTAAAACTAAGGTAATCAAATTAATGCCTGTTCTTTTATATGATGACATTCCTCGCTACTATTCAAGACTCCATTTTTTGTAATTCAAATTAAATTACACTGGAAAATATTTTTTGGAGGTCATCTACTAAATAAATTAATTGTACCACATGTTCTATGTACACTTATAGGAAATCATTTACTATTTTTTCTTTAATCGACACCCCTTGACCAAGTCTTCACACTCGACATGTACTTAGCGGAGTTGACATAAATATATTTTCCTTCGATTCAATAAGGAATTATAAAATTAAATAACATGTAGCTCTAGTTTTTTAACAGCTATTAACTCTGTATATTAGTATAAATGGTATATGACCTTGAAATGGTAATTGTACCATATACGTAATAATAAAAATATTTTGAGGTGATAAAAAAATACTTGTTCAAACGTCCAAATTAGTATAGCTTTTTGTATTGATTCGGGCATATCATAGTGTATCGTAAAGGAAGTGAGGTTTTTCATTCTCTCCTTCCAGGGGATCGGACCCTCCTCCGTCCAATCTGTCTTTCGCTTTGAAAAATGCTTCCCGTGTTGGCTGTCTTCTTGCAGATGATAATTTATGTCGCTACAGCCTACAGCCATTACCTATGGAACCAGGGGTAGGAGTTACATATCCTCCAATCAAATTTGACGGCCTTTGTGGTGAGCGGGCTAAGCCTTTGCAGGCCTAGCTCACTGCAACGCAGAGGTTCCAGGTTCGATTCCTGGTATGATAAATTTCGGAAACGCGTTTTCTCCGTTATTTACTATGATTTGCGTGTATGGGTCGGTTCCAGAATAGTCCGTTGTATAAACCCACAACACAAGCGTAAGTTGCATAAATTGAGGATATACAATATGTGTGTTTGTTTGTCGATTATTTAATGCATATGGTAAACAGGTTAGAAACTTTCAGCGGATCAGTAAGGGGAAGTACCCTAACCGTTGCAGCTACAAGAAAATGGTCTTAGGAGACTATCCTTAAGTTTTCATGAAATTTTGATCCCTATTCAATAATTTAAAAAGAAAAGTACAGTCATCAACAAAATGGTAATTTTTCCACAAAAAAGAATATTGATGCCAATCGATCCTATTTTTAATACCGATCAAAAATTTCTGTCGTACCAACTGTCTTTGGAATATTAAAAGAGTCAGAAATATCAAAAATCTTTTTCCATACATCTTTTAAGAAGTCCAATTAACTTTTTTTATTTATCACATCATTTTTTGTACTGAATAAAAGATAGGGTTGCATGTAATAAAAGACAAGAAAATGTTGTTGTTAAAATACAAGTACTTTAACAATTGCACACAACTCCCAGCAAGGGGCAATAAGGACAAGCCCTTATTTTTATCCGTGCAGGAACGGAAAAAGAATACAATTTCCTGCGACCGGGCGGCCTGTCGTAAGAGGCGACTAAACAACCCACAGCCAGGTGGTAGGGCATTTGCCCGACTGGATGGCTACCACCCCTGGTTTAAAGCATGTCGCCATAACAACCTTGAGTTGTGTTCCGGCATTAGTGACCAGGTTCCAGTCTCCCTTAAGAGAGCAGCAGCGCATTTGTAGCAACTTTGGTGTTGAAAATGTCCATAGGCGATGGTAACCGCTTTCCATCAAGTGGGCCGTCTGCCTGTATGCTGATCTCCTGCAATAAAAAAATATCCTTGTTAAATAAAGTTTCCACCCTGTACTGTATATCTAGACTATAAGAGGAGAACTGCAGCCGTGTGTTATATACAGAACGTGCGTTTGCTAATTTTATGTCATAAACTAGTGATTTCAATCGATTTCTGAACCATCTCCCCCTTTTAGAAAATATCAAAAATGTCCACTCACTTTAGTCCATAATACCTAATTTTATATAAAAGCTGAGTATTTTTCCAAGATAAAAGGTAATATGTAAACAATAAACCAATATAAACTCATTTTTACTTTTATAATATTAAAGCTAGGGCGTTAAAACGTAGTTATGTATCTAACATACTAGTTTATCGATAATAAAGTAGGTATACAACAGAAGCCAATAAAATAACAACCAAATTAATGTATAGTGAAATCTTAATTTATTTGATTGCCTCACTTGACTGCCTTAACTCCTAACATTTGCCTTTGGATACGCTATGCCCGTGTTAGAATTTTGAATTTAAAATCTAAATTAATGAAATACTATATATGGGGGTAGTCAAATATAAAATCTAATAAAGTTAATTTGATATTTATCTGTCCATAATTATTACATTTTAGCATAAAAGGAATAATTCAAATAACACTAATAGGGCGGTAGTCGGTAGGCAAGGCAAATATACTTGATAATAATGATTAGACTCTTTACTTCCATAATTATCTCAAGCAAGTATGACTATGGACATTGCTAGGTGAATTAATGAATTTATTAATATATTAAAATAGTGTAATAAAACAATAAAGAAAACAAATGGTATTATTTTAATTTTGTGATTTCATTCATTAATATACCACGTTTATAATATTAATTACACATTAATTTATTAATTACGTTTTGTAAAAAAGTATGATGTTAATTAGCATTTATAGGATCAGTTTAGACAAGTATAACGTTATATAACATTATAAATATATCTTATTAATTACACAAATTATGATTGATACAAGGAGGTAATTACTTAACTTGCCTGTCCTACGGTATCCACACAATAATCAATTCATTTTTATCACCGACCAAAAGACACGTTACAACTTCATAGTGGTGTACTGATTGGTCGCCAGTTTTAACCATGTAATCTATTTGAATTTGGCGCTACATTTGAACAGACCCATCTTGCCCATCAAAACCACAAAGTGAAGTTGCAACTAGCTAATGGCCCAATAAACATTCTGAGACTAACCATAGATTAGAACAACAAGGCAATAGACAACATAGTCTTTGGAATTAGTGTTCCAATCAATACCATTTAATTTGGCGTCGCTAGCCACATTGATTTTACCGGCAACATTAATTTACATTAAATACTTTCCCATTATTTACAAATAAATAATATTTTAGTGACACCCGCATGGAAGCCTCCAGCGCCCACTTTGGGGGCGGTATCACCCCCTTAGAAATCTGTCTTAATAATGAACAAAATATCTTTAGAATCTTACTCTCAATGTGTAAAAACTAAAAACTTATCATAGTCCTGATATTTTTTTCCACTGCTGTCTTTGTTGTCATGTAACGATCAGTACATTGCTAATTTAACCACCAAAATAATTATAATAAAACTACACACGTTCAAGTTCCATGAACCACTACAACCCAAGATCACTTTAATGTTTGCTAATTTAAAGTGCTACTTTAAATTAGCAAACAAAATATGTCAATACAAATATTTTATTAAATTAAATAAGGAAATAATTATATAAATCCAAAAATATAATTAGGCGCAGACTCGGAAACTTTTGAGTACAAAAATGAAATGTGTACCAAGGTGAAATTAATTTTCCTACCTAGATTTATTGAGAGGACTCCTAAAGCATACGCATGCCTGGCCAGCTGAGATGATCAAACAACAAAAAAAAACCACCGAGACATTAATAATGAGCTTGGTAGGATAATATGGGTACAATAATGAAGCCACATACAAAAATGAATACTACATATATAATATGGGTTTCATTAAAGATTTTCAGTTCACAAAGTTTGTATTAGATTATGCTTCAAGAATGAATCTATATCCAGTATTCATTTGTTTATACATACATACATAACTTCACGCCAGTTCCCTTGCGGGGTAGGCACGAACAACAGAGCGCCATTCAGGCTTATTCTTACACATCTCACTTGCTTCTTTGACGTTCATAACTCTTGTCATGCACGCTCGTCTGTTCTTAAGGCTCCTGACATCATCATCATTTGTTTGTACTCCTAGATCAATTTACAATTATATTATGTCCTTTATACGTATTATGACGTAATATAGTTACGTCAAGTATGAACTATTACTATTTGCATAATCATCTATTGCCTTAAACAATGTTTTTTTTATTCGAGTTGTACGTTTTATAAATAAACACAATATGACTCCACAGCATGCACACCTCTTGGTCGGGAATTATACCCACATCATTGGAATGAAACGCGGGCGCATGAGCCACTAAGCAAGGATGACGTATTACTTACTATTATTCTCGATGCTTAGTATTATATCAATGATTAAGTTAACAAGCGTTACTTTTAATCTCTATAAATATTATAAACGCGAAAGTTTGTAAGAATGTATGGATGTATGTTTGTTACTCGCAAAAACTGCTGAATGGATTTTGATGAAACTTTACAAGAATATATATTACGAAATAGTAATACGTTAATAAAAAATAAACCAAACCTATCGAGTAGGGTATAAAAATTAAGGAATTTAGAAGTTATATGTTTAAATTTAATTAGGAATAATAATATATTCGTTTAAAAAGTTTTTGTTCATAAGACAATGCCGGGATAATAAAAAGTTTAGAATAAAATAAATAATTAAAAAACCAAAAACCCGACTGCAAAAAGACAATTTAAAAGTAATTAATATACTAAAAAGACCGCAACAAGATTGAGAATATAATAGAAAACAAATTTAAAATTTACTATAAACAAAGTAAACTCTACTTCTGCTTAATGTACCAGCCGATGCCCGCGACTTCGTCCGCATGGTGCGGTTTTTTAACTATCCCACGGGAACTCTTTAATTTTTCGGGATCAAAAGTATCCTATATTGACCAGGGATTAGGGAAGAGGGGACAAGCTACCGCCATATAAAATTTCATTTAAATCGGTCCAGTCGTTTCGGAGATTAGCCGGTACAAACAGACCGGTAGAAAAATCTGACTCGGTTTTTAGCATTTTTTTTAATTGTACAGAAATTCGACCTCTACAATTTTATTATTGCTATATTATGAGCCCAAGTTAAATACTCGCATTAAGTTTACTAGTAAGTGGGACCCAATTGCAAAATATAAACCGAAAGAAAATTAATGGGTTCCGCTTGCTACTAAACTTAATGCGGTATTTAGTTTAGGCTTTCAGCTCATAATATAGTATGTTAAACCGAAGTAGAATTTACTTTGTTTATAGATTATCCTAATTTTGCTGACCATTCTCAATCTTGTTTCGGTCTTTTTAGTGTAAAATAAAACAACACAGCCCATAAATGTCCCACTGCTGGGCTCGGCCCTTCCACTATAGGGGAATGGACAGTACCCGCTACGTTTGTCCAAGGCGGCTTTGCAGGTTTGACACATCGGTTATCTCGATGTGCAGTTTTCATCACGATGATTTCCTTCACCGTTATTAGCACGTGGTAATTGTAACAATATGCACATTAGGTCAGAAAACTGACTAAGTGGTGTATGCTTTCCGGTCGGGATCGAACCCGCGCCCTTTGAGTTTTGGGCGAGTGCGCTTGCCATTATGCTACCACGACTTTTTAGTGTATATTACTTTTAAATTCTCTTTTTTGCAGTCGAGTGTTTTATTTTTCTTAATTATTAGTTTTTTGCCGAAATGCTTATAAAACCCTAAATAATTAAATGTCTATTTCGGCTCTTATTATAAATGTAAAGGTATTTATGGTTAAGAAAAATACGTTTCAGTGAGTTTCTAAGCTTTTTTCCATCACTAAAAATGTGGTTTCTGTGAAAGTTAAACTTGAAAACTGCTTGTTTTATAAAAAAGAAAATGTTACTGTTTACCCCTGTTTACTTTGAGTGCGGCGGCCGATGGCCTTGAATATGTGGCGTACCTACTCCACATCCCTCCATTCATTTAATTCCTTCTGTCAGTTTTATTCCTTTGTATTTGAGTTTAAATTTGCATAACACACAAGTGAAATGCGCATCAAACGCATTTCACTTTTCTAGAAAAATATGATAATATTATGAGAACATTTTCAACCTACTCATACTTAATGCCTACGCAATGGTAGTTAATAATCCGTACAGAAATGCTTTAATATTGTGTATCGTGTTTTTCATATAACAGATTGTATTAATTTAACTTGTAACTAATATAGGTAACTTATACAGGCATTTTAATTAAATAAAACGTGACAGGAGGTATCAGCGAACTAAACGCTCCATATTTGCCCTAAAATGTAGAGAACATTTAAATTAAAGTCGAAGGTATTTGAGCAAATATGCTTAATAGGTACAATATTATATTATATTGGTATGTACATACCAGCAGGAGATTATGGTAAACCACCTTTTACAAGGTGCAAGTACTGTGATACACTGTTTATTGTTACAAGGTTTTGTTGTCGTTTTGTGAAAGTAATAAAGCTACATCAAAATATCTTTAAAATACCAATAAACCACAGAGTCTATCACTGAAATCCATTTCAATTATTAAATTGAGTGGTTTGTTAGTGTTTAGGCAATTGAGTACAAAGTGACTACTAAATAAATAAATAATAAACAGTAAAATGACTACTAAATCTACTTGATCTGATAGACGTAAGTGTGTTCTTCGTAAAACACTTTCCCTATTTTTATCACACTGCACATATCACCTAATTTTTTTTTTTATATAAACACTCGTATTATATCTCAGTCACATTACAAAAGTGAATCTCACAATAACGGGATTTGTTGAATAATTTTTTTTTTGGGTGACTTGTTTGTTGGTAAATTAGTTCAATATGGTGTTTTTCTTTATAAACCTTTAAGAATTAGATCATTTAAAAAAAACATTATAAAGAAAACAATATATAGAACTATTTTACTCACAAACAAGTCAAACAACATACCTACCTAATTTATTAAAAAAACATGTTCTATTTTAACATTCACTTTTGTAATAATTGTTTTGTATATCTATAAAAACCAGGTGAATATAAACATAATTTTATTTAATTTATTGTGATTTAATTAAGCCTATACGTACTTAGTTCCGTATACCTCCCAATTAAAATGCGCGTAGAAAGTAAATATAATACTATGTGATAGTAGATCGCCACATAATATTCTACTTACAGTTAATTGTGTTCTATTGCGCAAGTTATCTATCTACATATTTACACATATATCGTCTATCAATAAATGTTAAATCAGAATAAAAGAAACTGATCCTCTAGACCTAAAAAAACTTTCATTCTACTGAATTGAATAGTGCAGTAGCAGAATTGCAGCCAATTGAAAGAGAAGCAAAAGTGATCTAGCTAGGCTAAATGATTAAAAATGTGTCCTTTTATTCAATATTACCCTAATGGCTTTTAAAAATCCCCAATCTGTTTATCAGAGATTTGTATTAAAAAATCTTTAAAGAAACATTGCAGTAAAAAAATGTCAACTAAAGCTTTTGCAAAAAGGTTATTAAGTTGCTTCGGGTGTAAATATAACATCGAGTTTCCGTTGCAAAACATGGTCGACAGTCGAGTATAATACACTATTGAAATTACTTAGCTTTCAAGTTTGTTACAAAGCGTTTTCAAACTAACTGCTAAAAACTTTGTAAGGGACTGGAAGAGTTGTTTATTAACGAACTAGATTGGAAAAAGATGTTTTATTTAAAAGTACAATGAAAGACAATGCTTACAAAATTTAAAGACAAAAATGAACCGTATATTTTCAACATTACAATGTAAAGTATTTTGTCACACTGCAGCATCATAAATGTAACACTGATTTTACAAGCGAAAATTGATCTTGCCTAATGATTCTATGAGGTGCAAATGATATTCGATCTTAGGCTGATATGGACTTTCTTGCCTGTGTATATATATATATATATATATATATATATATATATATATATATATGTATATATATATATACACATATGATCAAATTGATCGTGTACTAGCAGAAGGTGATGTCAGGAGCCTTAAGAACAGACGAGCTTGCATGACAAGAGTTATGAATGTCAAAGAGGCAAGTGAGGTGTGTAAGAATAAGCTTAAATGGCACTCTGTTGTTCGTGCCTACCCCGCGAGGGAACTGGCGTGAAGTTATGTATGTATGTATGTATATATATATATATATATATATATATATATATATATATATATATATATATATATATATACATTTTTATATATAACATAAATTAACACGCGGTTTAGGTGACCTAAATGTTAAATTCGTACAACACAGAGAGTTCGTTTGTTGAAATTAAAGTGGCAGACCTTAACTGCCACCTTTTTTCAGATACTTTCATCCTATAGTTCTAAAACTAGACTGGCGTTGAAAGATCGTAAAATGTCTTAACGAAAGCGAGTAGGTATGTATGTATCTCTCCCTATGAAATGTTGTTAAAAATCAACATCATCGTTATGAAGGATGATCATTATAATTTCTTAAAGGCGATATGGATACGACTTACGGATTGTACTAAAGAAACATATTTCAAAATATTTTAGCTATTTGGCTCTACTGTTATGTATGGGCACCTTTCTGTTTACCTTTATCCATAAAAGCCCGATAGTTTCTAAGAAAATAGCTATGCCATACGTAGACACTTGGACAGACGGATGAACCGACAGACGAACGGACGGACGTGCGACTGTCTAAACGTCCCGTTTTTACAAAAATGCATACGGACCTAACCTTAAAAATCATTAAATTGAAAATATCCATTATTCACAAACCTGAGGACAGATAACACGAACGGTTACTTTAATACAATTTACGAAATAAATATTAGTTTAATTAATATAAAAAATGAATACCATCATTATACAGAGAGATCTTGTACGGGGTCCATATACCATTTAGTTATTTAAAAGTAGTTTAAAAACGCTAACAAATATTTTTGAAATAATACGTAGTTAAGTATTTTAACTTAATTAAATTTCCTTTCTTATTTTGCACTTTGCGTAGCGTTATAGACATTAAGCGAATTCGCTATCTTAAACTTTGAATCCATATTAGGTTAATGTAACTGTTTAGATTACCGGGATAAAAAGTGTCCTATGATCATCCATTTATTCATGAGAAACATCTATAATATAATAAATCTGTTGAAAGACGCATCAAAGCCAAAACAACCCTGTTCAGCCGCCGCCTAAACACGGCTTGGCCTTGATCAAGTTGAGGCCAAGCCCCGGTACCTAATCTACAACCTACAGCGAGAGAAACGCACGTGCCACCTTCGCGCCCCCTCGTCGGTAGTCTTAAAATAAGTACTTGTTACAGACATATCTGAATCCCTATAATTCGGTTCTTGGAATCGGAGGCAACATGACACCTCCGGTTCCTCCCTCCTTACCTCCTTCGTAAGGAACGATGGTCCCGATGGTGAACCTTTCTGACTATCTGACGAAGAGAAACTAAACGTTGGTCTAAACAAAGTCACTTTTAGTTATGTTTGTATGGTTTATTACTAAGCTATGAGTAGGTACTATTCTCGTTTTAATCTCTATTTAATTCTTAATACTTCAAAAAGTGTTGAAGTTTTTAATATGAAAATATTGTTTTATCAGTCACTGTTTAGTTACTAATGAAAATGCAGCCTTATTTATAATATCATTGGCCTTGTAGTATAGTATAAAGGAAAATGCAGCATTCAATGTCGTTTGTTGTTCTTCGTAATGCGAAATTTTATTATGACAAACACTTCATCAAATTGCTTTCTGAAAAGCATGCATACTACTCTTTGCCAATGATAATAAGCTTTTATAACTTATATTTCTATTATAAGTAATTCATATTAGTCGAGGTAGACTATGAAGGTTATTTCAAGGATTCTAATAATTAAAGATACATAAAAATCTTCTAAGTGGGAGGCAATTCACGAACTATATAGGGTTCCGAAGAGGTGAAAAACATCCATTTTTTTCTCATTTGGTAACTGAACCATAAAAAGCATTTAGTCGTATATACCCCATATTTTACACACTATTCAACAGATATAACTTAAACCAATTATGGGGAAAATATTTTTAAGACTCTACAAATTAAATACTCATAAGAAAATTCCAGTTGATAGTTAGTTTAAAAGTTATTTTCACGATATTGGAAGATTATTCTCCTTACCTATTGACTGTAATAAAGGATATTGTCATGAGTTCCAAAACGGATCTAACGATAACTCACTCAAGCGACTATAGATCTCATTTACATGTATGAGTACGGCGAGATATCGAGTACCGTGACTACTCTAGTGAAACTAGATTCTTCACGGCATTCGAGTCTGAAATTCATACCGATAACGTGTGGGATATACGTGGGGATATACATAACTAGTCCTTTATTTATAGCGTTGTTCTTAAGGCCTGAAAATCATCACTAAGTCCCTTTTGTAACTAGAAAAAATCCATTTATGAACTGACCACCATCGGGGGTTACACCGGAGGAGTAGGCTTCGGGGGCTCAACGGTCGAAATATGCACTAAAACTTCTCGTTATAACAAATACGGCGTATCCTGGCCTCACCCTGAGCCAGCAGGCAACAAATCCAGCATACTTTCTGCTAAACAGAGAGCGCGATTCTTTAGCTATTCAGAGGAATGATCTGGCTAGAAATTGCTCCCCAGTCGCAGTGGAACCTTGAACCTTGGCTGATGTTCTACTCCACAGACGGTTAACCTGAGAGGGAGAAGTAAGAGAAAGGGTAATAATAGTACGAGGAAAAGGGGGTCATGAAACTAAGGGGTAGTGAATGTGGCAATTTGCATAACTGTGCATGTGGTCATACGAAACAAGTATTTAACAGTAGGCACTCTCTAGGAGAGTCGTTAATCGTCTACTGCAACTACCTATACCATCTATCACCCCATACACGCTTTCGAAAAACTAAGTACTTTGCAACCTTAGAGCAAGCACATGGCGCTATTAACTTCGTAAAATGTCAGATATTTATGAAATGACACCATTAAGTGCCTGCTACCAAATGAAATTGTAATTCACTAGCGTTAAGTAAATATACATTAAGCGAAATGGTTTTAAATGGTAACAGTCTGGTATTTCCGTAAATATGATAAGTAATTAACTGAGTTCCACCGCAACCTTCGAATGTACTCAAGAGCGACTCCTTGAAATGTCCCTGATTCTATTATGAAATAAATAGAAATGACAACTAGTTTACTGTCTCTGATTCTGTTTTTCAATATTATTATATAAGTATATATTTATTGTTCGTGCCTACCCCGCAAGGGAACTGGCGTGAAGTTATGTATGTATGTATGTATTATATAAGTACTTTAACGAACTATGTTTGGTATGGCGTGGACCATAAATGTAGCATCAAAAATTATTTTGTATCTCAGCCATGAACATAAACAATCACTATTCGAGTTCCATCTAACGTGTAGTACAAACAGCTGCACCTCAATGTCAGGGTCCCGCGTTTCCGCGAGACCCAACGAGCCAGGTGGGGGCAGATCGTCTCCATCGTCGCAATCCCAGTTTTTGGGAACTCCAGGTCCGTCTGCCGAATTCAGATCAGGGCCTCGGTCGCCTGAGCCCTTATCATCCGACTTTCTGCCGGGCACGGTACCTCTTCTCCTTGCCAGAGCATCTTGCCGTAAGTGGTACACAGTTGCGAGCACCTCCGCCTGGAAATCCCAGAGCGGATCACCCGCCAACAGTGTTGCCTCCATTCACCTCACAGTACGGTATTCCTAAATGAACCTCACCAACAGGACCTCACTGACAGGACCTCCTGAGCCCTCCTCAGCAGGGTCCTGTTTTTCCGGTGTAGTGCATGGCTCTACACGTGGGCCCCGTACAGAGGATACTCCGGAAGATGCGGGGGTATAATTTCCTCACCGCCTCCGGTCTTCCCACGTTCGGAAGGAGTCTGGCCAGGGCGATAGCGGATTTGATCAACCTCGGGGTCAGCTGTGTAAAGTGAGCCCCGAAGTTCCACGTTCCATCGATGAGAAGTCCCAGATAATTCATCAGGGGCTTGACTGCTACCGCAACACTTTCGGCAGCGACGCGCGCGTTCCAGGATGCACGTCTATGTGGTCTGCGGAACATGAGAGTCTATGTTTTCTCAGGGGGGACCCTCAGACCAAGATTTGTTGAACTACCAACGCCGGAACGGCGTTGGTGAGCTCCACACTTTTCATAAATCCCACCCCGGGCCGTGACGAGAGTGTTGTCTGTGAAGCAGAACACCCCCATCGCGGGTAGAACAGGCTCGCGGAGGAGCCAGTCGTAGCCTATGTTCCACAGGGTTGGATCCAGCACCGACCCTTTTGGAACGCCGCACGCGACGCGTTGCCTACCTATAACCTGGCCAGCTCGGCCACACTTTGGGTAGCTTTCGGGTCCAGAAAGATTCCGTCGATAACGGAGTTGAGGACTCCCTTCTCGAGGGACGCCGTAACCAGGGTGATGCAAGCCCACATCTTTTTACAAGGCACCCAGTACGGACGCCCCCCGGGTTCTCCGTCAAGGCTTAACATCTCTTCTCGAGCCTGGGTCTTCGATTAGATGACCTCCAGCCAAAGAGCCTTTTTGGCGGCCCAGTACTCTCAGACTAGACTGTTTTCCTCCACATAATTAGAAGATTGTTGGCGCCGGTACCATCTGAGAGATCAGCGCGTTCTGCCTGCCTCATATTGCCAATTCCGTGCACATCCTCATAGTGCACCGACCGGAGGCCGACGCGACCGACGTATCGCTTTCGCATAGTACAAGGCACGAAGGCCTTGACCTCTGGTGTTGATTGAATTGACCCAGCTTTAGACGGTTGCCATCTCTTCGCCCAGCTCTGGTTTGAGCCGACCGTGGACTCAGTGTGGAAACTGGCCGTGTCCACGTGGGGTAAATAAGATCGCGCTGGATCGAGGAGGGGAGAGCTCGAATCTGATATAGAGCTGATCAGACAAAGTCTCTACCTCCTCCACGACACTCCACCCGTCCACCCTACATGCAATCGCGTGGGTGGTGAAAGATAGGTCAATGACCGATTTACCTCGCGCTCGCACGCTGGTATATATCGCTCTCGGCCTCTGTGGTTGAGCGAGCTAGGCCTTTGCCGGCCTACCTCACTGCAACGCAGAGGCTTCAAGAGGGTTCAATTCCTGGTATAGTAAATTTCGGAAACGTATTTTCTCCGTTATTTACTATGGTCTGGGTGTGTGGGATCGGCCCCAGAGTAGTCCGTTGTATATTGCCCATAACACAAGCGTAACTTGCTTAATTTGGGGATATACAATGTGTGTGTGTGTGTGTTTGTCTGCCGCTTCCCGGTTCAAGTTGGTCAGAGCGCATTGGAACGCCCACGCTTCTACGGCCTGGCCTGTTGGTGGTGTCGTTACCCCACGAACAGGATTCGGCATTAAAGTCTCCAAGAACGAAATACGGCCTCGGCGATAGCCTGCTCGCGGCGGCCCTGGCGGAATCTAAGAAAGTCACAAACTCCGCCAGGGGCGGTTGGGGTAGAAATACACGCCTATGAAGGCATGCTGACCTGCCACCGAGTAATCCCGTCTGCTCTCTATATAGTGAGTGGGGAGCCAGAGCCTGATCCGGCGTCCACCGCCATCATCTCGTCCAGATCCCCGGCCCAGTTGCCCTGGTCGGGCACGTAGTAAGGCTTACTTATTACGGTCAGCTCACTCCTCTACCCCGCCACGGCCTGCATGAGCAGATCCTGCACGCGGTTCAGCTATGTCTTAATGGCATTATTATATAGACATAGCTTCCCCTTTAGCCGAGACTGCTATCGCCCTCACCGGGCCACCGCGAGTCCTACGCTAGCTCACCACTTCTCCCCAACAATGGGATATGCATAATAATTTCCACCGCGCAACAAATAAAAAACCTTTACCGCTACTAACGGCAAAGGGCAACCTTACACTCGACAGTAGCAATAAGTTATTACTTGTTTAATGCTATTGTAACACAAAATAATCATATTATATACATACTATAAACCAATTAAAAAATAAATGGTGAGCCTTAAAATGTAATGTAATTAGAGTTAAGTAAAGATATTTTACTATTCTTTTTAATATTATTTAGAGTTGGACAATGCTTCGGTAATTTTAAACAATAACCATTGCATTTCTCATTTTACTGCCGCCGACACTACGGCGGCTCCCACATCACGTTACCGGAGGGTAGTCGCCCTCCGAGCTGCAGCCGGGGCAAAGAGCTCATGCTCGAAGCCCCCTCACCGACGCGCCGTAACAAAGCGGCGTTGTCGAAGAATTCCAATCAATAATTTAACTCAAAAAATTTTCATTCATCACTTTTATTCAACTTTGTTACAAAGTTAATAAATAATTCTCTTTAATTACATAAATTTAATCTAAGTATTAAGCATATTATATGTTATATGTGTATAATTTGTTTTTTAATGAATCCTGTTTTAAGTTCTTCATTGCAGCAGAAAATATGATACAACTGAGTTTGACACGGAAATATTATTACAAACGAGAGGTAAAGTATAAGTGGAAAATTCCGAGAGCTCTTTATAATGCATGTCTCGCGAGCACCCGGTGCACATTTTCGAAATTTGTTTAAAACTGCTTTGTTATTATTGTAATAAAATGAAGGTTAATCTGGTATTACTAGTGAAAGTAGCGTTACTTTGATACTAGTAGTTACCCGCGCCTTTGTTGACATTATATTTATCGTCCTCAATTAATTGGAAAATGACGCTGAAATACGGGTTTCTTTATTTCTTACCATACACACATTGAGACAAACGGTCGGACAGGCATGATGATGTCGTAAGTGTTCCGTTTTTGCCAAAACAACTACGGAGCTTAAAGCATGTTTATTATTAAAGTTTAACTTAATAATACCTACTTTATATCCATATTTTATTTGCTAGATTCTTCTTTCCTTCTTCTACGTACGAGTCCGACTCGAAACGGTTACGATATTTGTACATTCCTAATTTGTAATTTTAAGCATTTGTACATTACAACTGTAGATATTTATATTAAACTAAGATATGCCTGCGACTTCGTCCACGCTTGACTTGAAATACCGGCGGGAGACATAAAGTACCACAGCATTTGAAAAAGAATATAAAATACCGTTTTAGTGAAAACTATGCCGGATTAAGCAAATTTTTATGCAAGTGAACAAGTACAAACCCTTCCAAAGCAGATTCCCGGAATAGAAAGTAGCGCAGAGCTTACGTCTAAGAACTAGCTGTCGATCAGCTTAAACCGCATCGAAATCGACCTAGGTAGTGTCTACGTGAATCTCGAACAAACAAACAAGAAATCTAAATAAAATGCATGGTATTCTCCATCGTTTATATAGTCTATTCCAGTTGTTTTTTTTAAACAGCTTCTATGTACAAACACGGAATTTTTACAATTTTATAAATAGATAAATATATTTTAGACATATAAAAGAAAAGACTCAACTCCGAGCACAGTTGGCAGCTGAAAAACGTGAAGAAGATAATCTCACAAAAGCTCTTGATGAAAAGGGACATTTAATTATTGAAATGAAAACTTCCTTACAGCAAATGAACCAACTTTTGTCCAGTGTTGGTGAGTATAATTTAAATCAACAAAAGCTATGACATTAATAATAACTCAACATTGTGTATATTATTTATACAAATATATAATGTAAGATACAAAAAATCAGTAGTGATGGAACATACTACAACTTTTACTAAATTTATCAACTCAAAGGTTATCTGCAAGAAATTGCTAATAAAGTCCAGTCAGATAAAGATTTCACTTCTGAATAAAATCCTTTATTTTTATATTACAAAGTTTCTAAATCTCCTGTCCGCGTCTTATAATATTCAAAGTCAAATGTTAGGACATTTCTTTTTAATATTTCGTTTCCTATGCATTAAAGGACATGCTTGTATTATAAAAGTAGTAAAATTAGCTATGGTACCAATTTGTTGCTGGCCTTCAAAACGAGGACTATAACCTAGCCACTAATAATTGAATACATACAATTCAGAGTTCTTAGCCAACAGGGGTGTTAGCCATTCAGTCGGACAAGTGCCCCACCACCTGGCTGAGTATTGTTTTCTCGCATCCTGCGACAGGCTGCCCAGGCGTAGCAATTAGTATTCATTCTCCGTTCTTGCACGATTACATACATGTCTATATACAATTAGACATATATTGAAAACAACTTTTATCCCTCTGTTTGCATGTGAGTCACGCCTATTTTTTATACTATTTCCATTTCTTTATTTTCTCGATGACAGTTCCTGTGGAAACTTGAACGAGCGTCTTTTTTACATGATGTATACATTATTTAATAAAAATATGACGCTTATGCATGTACAATGTCATAGCAGAGTCGGAGAATCTGATAGGGATGGAGCTATCGATAAACGTAACACGATAACAGACCCGATATTTTTTTGCAAAGTGTAAGAAACTAAACTATTGCCGGATAATTTTGTACAAATTTATTAACTAATATTACATTTCATTACAAAATGTAATTATATTATGTTGATTCTTTATTTATATATTTTAATCAAAATCTGATGAATCGTCACTGTCACTCGATGAGCGCTCTCCAACATTTATTGTAAGTTCCTGTACTTCGTTTATTATCGAATGCCACTTGAATTTCCCAATCCGACGCTATAATGTTTTGGGTTCTTCTCACAATTTTTTCCCAGTGTCCGGCGGTGACTTCCGCACATGCATTTTTTAATAAATCTAACATCTTGTTTGCCGTAAAAGGGGGATGGGTATTGTTTCGAGCGGCGTGTTCTTTGATTTGTGCCCATATTAGTTCTATAGCATTGTACTGGCAATGATACGGCGGAAGTCGAAGAACCCAATGACCACATTCGGAAGTTATTTCGTCGGTAATATATCTTTTAGGAAGGCTTTTTCTCGATATGTAAATATTCACTAATTGTACTTTTAATAAAGTATTATCCATATTGTCGCCATGACGTTGGAGCCAATCAATTATCTCTTGTTTTTTATTGGCCTGCGTCGGCATTTTATCAATTTGTCTGGAGTGATATGTAGCGTTGTCCATAATAATTATCGACGGTTCTTCCAGAGATTGCACCATTTCTTTAAACCATCCTTCGTAAATCTCCGCGTTCATTTGTTCGTGGTAGTCCACTGTTTTCTTGGCTTTAAAGGCCAGTAAAGCATCTGACATGAATCCTTTCGTAGACCCTGCATGGCATATGATAAGGCGTTCACCTTTTCCCATTGACACTGAACTAGTGGAAGCGGCGGTGTCGTCAGTTCTTAGATACTGTGTGGTTTGCATTTAACCAAGTCTCGTCAGTGAAAATAACATTTGATCAATCTGATATCTTTTTGGCTTCGATCAAAAATTCGATCAAACACAAAATGGCGGTGGGCCATTGAGTGTTCCCAGATTGAAAAATAATATTTGAATGTTTTTGTTGTATTTGTCTTTGTTCAAAACATAATAAATATATGCGATCGATATAATTACTTATTTGGTCACAATACTACAACTATCAAATTAGAACTGTCATCGAGAAAATAAAGAAATGGAAATAATTTAGTTTTCGAAATTTTATAATATGTATATTTTTATCCGTGCAGGAACGGAACAATTTCCTTCGGCCGGGCGGCCTGTCGTAAGAGGCGACGATACAACCCACAACCCACAGGTGGTAGGGCAATTGCCCGATTGCATGGCTACCACCCCTGGTCTAGAGTATGCCGCTATAATAACCTTGAGTTGTGTTCCGGCATTAGTGACCAGGTTCCAGTCTTTCTTAAGAGAGCAGCAGCGCATTTGTAGCACCTTTGGTGTTGCAAATGTCCATAGGCGATGGTAACCGCTTTCCATCAAGTGGGCCGTCTGCCTGTCTGCTAAACTCCTGCAATAAAAAAATAAAAAAATGTAGTGGCAGATAAAATACACCTTCCTGCCGAATTTCATCCATGAAAAAAGACTGTGACATAATATAAAGGATATTTTTGTTTAATGAACCTTCAAGGTTCCTAAACTATACGAAATAGTGAATAACATTCAAAGTTAGGTCGAGGCTGATATTTAACGAAAACTAAAGTTGAATAATCAATTACCCTTCGTAGGAGTCTAATTTTGAAAAAATAAACACATTCTGTATTAGGTATTTATTATACCAAACCACAATGTATTTTGTAAGGATTAATTTCTGTGAAGAAATGCCGATCCTCAAACTAAGAAAAAGTGTTGATTTGGAAGAAACGTTCTATTTTACTTACATAAATCAAACATTAAATTTCGCCGATCACTTGACATAACTTTATTTTATCCAATATTGAAATGATAAAAATTATTGTATTGTTAAAAGGCATGTATAAGTTAAGATTAATTCAAACACAAGTTATTTTACCTCAATCAATGGATAAACATTGGTTTCGTTGAGACTCATTACTCTCTTCAATCTCAAGAACTACGTAGTAATTGTAGTGCTGTAAATATATAGTATATATATAAATATTCTAGTAAATGTAGGTTTGTAAATTCAAGCATTTGAAATGATGTAAATAAAAGTATAACATACATACATACATACATACATAACTTCACGCCAGTTACCTTGCGGGGTAGGCACGAACAACAGAGCGCCATTCAGGCTTATTCTTACACACCTCACTTGCTTCTTTGACATTCATAACTCTTGTTATGCACGCTCCTCTGTTCTTAAGGCTCCTGACATCACCTTGTGCTAGTACACGATCAATTTGATCATCGAAGGTGTGTCGTGGCCTTCCACGACTTCTGCATCCATCTACTTTTGTATCGTATATCTGTTTAGTCATTCTTTCATCATGCATTCTTTCCACATGCCACTCTCTTCAGACACTCTCTTTCAGACCAACTCTCTTTCTTACTTCGGTATTACGAACGCGGTCCGCGAGCGTCACTCCAAAAGTATAACAAGTTATAAAAATTATACTAAAACCCTCTGTCCTCAATCATGACAGAGGAGGCGAATAAAAAGTAATCATACTGCACCAGGCAAGAAACACGAAATAATAATTAATTGTTCAATCCATTGTTTTCAAATGTAAATCGCAAGTTCACTTTTATGTTCTAAATTTTCCATAAATATGCGCTTGAAAAAACAGTGTAATAACATGAACACTGTTTCGAATATAATTGGATAATTTAAAGCGCCGTCTACTAATATTTGAAATATAAACCAATTTATTATAAAATCAACACTTACCTTTCATTTGTTTGCTGATTAATGTTAATCCTTTACAAAAATGGATTTCTACACGCTACTCTGTCTACTTTAGCCTATGTTCATATATGTGTGTACCTATCGTAAACATTTACCTACTACCAAATTTAATAATAGATTTTGTAATTCAATTACACGAGGGGGGAACGGGACCTATTTAGGCATGAGATAGTTTGGCGCACGACCGTAGTGAGGGCACTAATAGTTCGAGTGCTTAGGCGAGGAATAGGTCTTTCACCCGAGGTTAACACTTTGCTTTTCATTTAGAATATGAGGAAAGTAAATAAAAACTGTTTAGTCAAACTAACAACTACTTCTCTAATGAAATCAGGGTTTAAATCCATATCTAAATCTGATGAACTCATTTAATACATCACATATAAAACGTCAAGTAAATTTCTTTTTCTGTGGTATTCTACCAGCTAGGATTTTTATGTCACTGATGATAGTACTATTTAGCTCAAATTTATGTAAATTACATAATAATTTAGTGAAAAGTAATTTATAAGTATAATACATCATACTCAAGGTAGCGTGAAGGGAGCATGCACAAATGTAAAAAATATGGAGTGGATAATATAAATGTGGCGGCTTTGTACAAGAAAACAAATAATAATTTACGGGAAGTCTCACCTACACAACAATGATAATGTTGTATAAGCTGTCAGCAGTAGGTATTCTATTTATATTTTCCTATGGAAATCTTTAATCCCTTCTTAGCCGCAAGTATTTGAACCCAATTTGTTTTAACATTTAATATTCACGCTGCTTGCAGTTGTGGTACTGGACATAACGTAAATGCCTTCATTTACGTTATGGTAAGAATTATTAGGCACGCGTGTATATGAAACCGCCAAAGCGCCTCTGTTGTGCCTCCAAACTAGCCGCCACGATAAAAAGTCATAGAATAGTAGCGCGGTGGTGGAGTGGTGGCGGAGTATCGGCGGTGACATCTACACAGCGCTTATATTGTCATTAAGCCTTTTAACTTTTGACAGGCATTTTGTTATAGGTAAAATCACATATAGTTGATATAGAAAAGGCATTGAATATACTTTGTTAATCGTTCTTCTCAATCAAGCTTTTCTTGTGTTCATGCTCCGGTTCCCACAAAATGTCGACAATGGGGCACAAAAGAAACAGCTTGTAGTTGGTAAATACTGATCAATAATTTACCAAAAAAAACATGATATGATACTTGGCATGATATTTTCACAATTTTTCTATGATTATTTCAAGTTAAGAAAAAAGTTCACGAAATCACTTCCAATTCATTGATATGAAACTCCGCTGATTTTTAAGAATATATCTACATAGAAGAGAGCAAAATAACTTGGTTTTATTTAAATACTACTTTATTTTATTCACAATAAAATAATAATGCATTTGAAAAACAACTGCGTCTATGAAATTCCCGCTAAAAATCGCGAAAAATCAGTGCCGGGTGGTCAACTCAATTTACGCGGTCTTGCTGTTTATTATATTTTTTTATTGTATTTATTATATGTTTATTATATATATTGCTATACCTTTAGAACTCAAGATCCAATACCAATGGAATTTCTATGGGATTGTTCTGAAACTATACTAAATCTAACTCGAAAAGAATGACTGAAATCGATTCAGAAATAAAAAAGTTGTGACTGAAAAACTGAAAAAAAACCACATTTTTGCCTGATTTAAAGGATTTTTCTGCTATATCTTCAGAACACAAAGTCCGATAGCAATAAACAAAATATAGGATCATTTCGAAGCTTTTCTAAATTAAACATTAAAAGAATTATCAAAATCGGTTCATTAACAATAAAGTTATAGCTGAACATAAATAAAAAAAAAGTTACAAGACGAATTAAGAACCTCCTCCTTTTTTGACGTTGACAGATAGATAATTCTTTATTGCACACCAAAGCATAAACAAACAGAATTAAAAAAGGATAAAAGATGCTACAACGGGGGGCCTTATCGCTAAGAAGCGATCTCTTCCAGGCAACCCTAGGCAGGGATTATAGATTTTTAATACCGACAGTGGTGCAGTTAATAAATAATGATGAATGATAAATAAACATAGCACATATATGTACAAAATAATAATATATATAGGTACATATACATACACGTATGACGATAAAAACATACATATACTTATATAGTAGCATTAGGAATTATTATGCAGAATAGAAAAGTAATGCTTCTGAACTTGATTTTTAAAGTATGGTAAAAACTTGGCTTGTTTTATAGCAATAAGTAACTCATTCCAGAGACGCACAGCCTGGACGGTGAAAGACTAATTATAAAAACAGGACGTGTATGCGTACACTGGTGTATTTATTTTGTATTTAGTGGATGGGCGTAAATAATGCGAGCTAGATACATAGAGAAATTCGAAACGTTCCTTCAGGTAACGAGGAGTAGTGGGTTGAAACAATATACCATAAAGAAGAGTGAGGGTGTGTATATTCCAACGAAGATTTATGGGTAACCAAACATACGAGTTTTTTAAGGAATTCAGAGACGTGATCATATTTTGCATATAATAATATTTGTAAAGTTGGTTAAATTAATAATCATAATCGGCTCAGAAACAACGGGTTATGGCTGAACATACATACAAAATATATGTATATGTTTATTGAATGAAATGAGAACCACCACCTTTTTTTGAGTCCGGCTATAACAGTATTTAGTGGTAGTTTCAAACGTTTAGTGTAAAATAAATCACATCTTTATTTTTCATTTAATAGGCTCTGTAATAAATACTCTGTACCAAGACTAGGTGAGCCGAGCGCATTCGTATCTGGCGCTTGCCCGCTCTCCGTGTGTAATCTTCGGCCGCGGGGAGCGTTACAGAGGTTCCTCCCAAATTGTCAAGGTCGTTGGCATTAATACAAGCCTTAAATTACAAGGATTCCGCCATTCATCCACCCTACCCCACATGGTTACTTTACGTGACTTAGCAATAACGCGGTCTTTTCAAAGAAAATTGAATAAAGGAATCTTTAATGAGTTATTTTATCATAAAGGATAATTCAAGAAAATTCTTAGCTTTTAGATTTTATAATGATAATAATGAATTTTAATATAATGGGTTTTATCTAAAAAAATATTAAAGATTTTAACAAAAAAATACCTAAACAACAACAGAGGGTTACCTAATTAACTTAGAATTATAAAAGAGTTAAAATTGGGCTTTATAAAAGATTTTTCTCTATTCAACAATATTGATGTACAGCTTTGTATTACATTTATTCAAAAAAAGCTACATATGTGTCCGTTTATGTCTGTGCACATTAAAATTATAATGCAATCCATACTAATATTATAAACCAGTTATGCCCGGGATTTCGTCCGCCTGGTATTTTTTGGGCAACCCTAATATTTTTAAAAAAGTAGCCTAAGTTACTCTATATAACATCAGATATATGCCAGTGAAAGCCCTGTCAAAATCGGTCCAGCCGTTTCACAGATTAGCCGAAACTTCCAGATAGTAATTAAGCATAGAGAGAATTAGAACAAACAACTAGAAATAAATAGAAATAGATAATAATGTAGAAATCATATATATATATATATATATATATATATATATATATATATATATATATATACACATATACTTTATGTATAAATGATAGACTATAAAGTAAGAATATGTAATAGCAATAAGAGTAGTATGTATAGAAAAGTTAAAAATAAACAGAAATAGTGTACTAGTATTTATTATAAGAAATTGTATTAGTAAATAAGTTTTATAAAAGAAAAGAAAAGAAGAATAATAAAATAGGTTCCCCATTTATTTTCCCTTAAAATGGCATAAAAAGATAGAATCTACAAGGCAAGGAAAAGAAATACTCTGTCTTTGCCTATGACAGAGGAAAACGGTGATTTAATTATTTTAAAATATATAGTTTGATATAAGTACCGTATATACTTTCATATGAATTTAGTGAGAAGCTATTATTTAAACAAAAAGACACTTCAGTTTTTTTTATTCGTATAGATGCGAAAGTTACTCTGACTGTCGCTTAGGCTTTCAAGAAAAAACTATTGGGCCGTTGTTGCTGAAATTTGGTGTTTAGTTTTAATACCGATAATCGACATAGAATACTTTTCATCCCATAAAATGAGTTGTTTTTGGGGATAAAATTAAGTAAATATTACGGGGCGAATAACATCCAGATATAAAAGTAATGCATGGTAACCTGTTTTAATACATACAAAACATACATGCATACGTGGTATTAAAATAGACCACACCTTAAAAAGGACATACATAAGCTACTATATTTTATCGTGAAAAGAAAAATTGCACGGTATGTAATACGAGATGAAAGTTTGTATAGGAAATCATTTCTCAAGTTTATGAATATTTAAAAATATATCATCGATAGAAATTAATATAAATAAATAAATACATGCGAAAATAACTTCTGTCTGTCTATTAAGCTTTCATGAAATACTACAGGACCGCTTTTGATACCAGTATATAATGTAGGCTCAATATCAAGAATGGGCTTAGGATACATTTTATCCCGGAAAATGGGACAGTTTATCGGCCTTTTTAGTTGAATAGGCTAAGCTATTGCTGGCCGAGCTCACTGGGACGCAGAGGTTTCAGGATCGCTTCCCGGCTTAGTAAATTTCTAGGTCTAGGTGTCTAGAATCGGCCTCAGAGTGGTGCGTTGTATATTACCCATAAAACCAGCGTATCTTGCTTAACTTGAGAATATATAATGTGCGTTTCTCTATCAGTTATTATTGTTGGGATAGGCGCAATTTGAGCGAATAGCGGTTGTATAAAAATTTAATACTATATGTAACCTTTGTGAATTCCTGCTGTGTAAAAAAGGGCAATTCAATACGATTTGACGTGCGAAAAACAATTATCTATAGATTTGATTACTTTCAATTACGTCCAAATCAATTCTTATTCTTCCACTTCTTATCCTTATATTTTGGAGTTGGATCTCCTCATATTTAACTACAAAACGATATTATTTTACTGATGCTGCTGAAGAAAAACGACACTGACCTGCATAAGAAGCTGACCTCCAACGAGCTTTTAGAACAAAGAGTAAGTCATTGATTAAGATTAATGTATTATAATGCAGCTAGAAAATCAGTGTGACATTTGTGAGTTTCGGTTCAATACTATACAGAATAAATGCGGGTGGATGTATTTTGGTTGTGATGCTTAAAACGGATACTGCACTTTTTCTCTCATTGGCATAATCCCTACAACACCTGAGATAATGTAAGTGCTATTGACTGTGCCGCGCAGATGTAGCTAAGGATTTATTATGGTATTTGAGATGCGATATTGTTCACGATATGATAAAACTACGTTTTAACGGTTTTAAGCACGCTTATTTCTTCGATTTTTATTATTCCGACGCTTCGGCCACTTTTCAGTAGCCGTAATCACGGAAGACAAAGATGTCAATGTCAATGAATATTGTTAAAGTTTTATTTAGCCTACCGCCAACTTATTATTCATTTTAACGCTTAGAATACAAATTCCTGCGGTCGGGCGGCCTGTCGTAAGAGGCGACCAAACAACCCACAGCCAGGTGGTAGGGCATTTGCCCGACTGGATGGCTACCACCCCTGGTCTCGAGTATGTCGCCATAATAACCTTGAGTTGTGTTCCGGCAGTTGTGACCAGGTTCCAGTCTCCCTTAAGAAACCAGCAGCGCATTTGTAGCACCTTTGGTGTTGCAAATATCCATAGGCGATGGTAACTGATTTCCATCAAGTGGGCCGTCTGCCTGTCTGCTGAAGTCCTGAAATAATTTTTTTTAAAAGCCGTAATAACGGAAAACAAATATGTCCAGTGTTAGACTTTTATTTAGCCTACCGCCAACTTATTCATTTTTACGTTTGAAACCATTAAAACATTGTTTTATTATGTATACTAGTTGCGAAAACTTAAGAAAATATTATTGTTCACGATGTTAAACTTTGATAGATAACTCATCGATATAACGAATGCATCGTTATTTCTCAATGTTAGCAAGTCGCATTCGATCAATGTCAATGTCGCATGTGGAACAGGGGTATGAGGGCGTAACATTGAACTATGAATCTGACGCACGTTTATGATAACTGTCATTCCGCTCGTGTGAATTATCGATGCAGCTTTGATATTGATAATGATATCAGATATGCAAGGACCTTTGAAGGAATATGAAAGGAATATTATAGCAGGAATTCTTATGGCCTTGCAATTTATATAAGATGTTTCTCTTGAAATGCTCGTGTAGTCAATTTATAAATTGAAATGCAAACGTGTAGAAAAGCTAATAGAACTGCCTTTATCTATTATTTACACTCTAGTGAATTTTGTGTGTGATTGAAAAATATATGGTTTATTTTGACTAAAGGATATTATATTTTTCCACGGCTTTTCGGGGATTTATTTTCACGAGTATTTTTGTTTGAGTACTTCCAAGAATTGTTTACTGGCACAACTGCGTTAATCTCTTTTATTTGTTAAATATAATAGGACTTCAAAAGTCAATATTTCATTTTTATTACCTAGGTACTAAAGCTTACGGCGCGGCTGCGTCGCGGGTGAAGCTCTGGTGCGAACATCTTGTTTAAAGAGCAGGCGTTAATACAGTTTACATTGTATTCAATTTTTATGTTAGTGGTGTTTGCCCCCTGAAAATTCACTTCATTTATATTGCAATCTATCTCATCCCCCGGCATGAAAAGTATTTGTCTATTTTCAGTCTTAAAATTACATTTAAGCAAAATTGCAGTAAAACTGATCCAATACTTCTAGTAGTTTTTACATAAAAGCTTACTGGCAGACGGATCGAGTTACTTTTTTTATAGGTGTAATTTTTTTATATCTATAAACTTGAGCAATGGTTACTCTCCCACACAAACTTTCATCATTTATTTCAACCCGTTCTAGTTTTATTTATCTATCCCCCTTCTATTTATGTCCAAAGGGGCCAAAATGACCAAAATGACCCAACGAAAATATGAAAATTTCGAAAATGGCAAATTACAAATAAAACTAAATCTAACCTACTTTTTTGGATATCTTATCCCATTATCCGGAATAAAAAGTAAAATATCCCATATCCACCCTCTGTATTATAATAAATAATTCTTAATAATTCTATAATATTATAATTCTGGATAAAATGTATCCTATGTTTATCCTCGGCACTGAAAATATATATACCGAGTTTCAGCCAAAACAGTCCAATAGATTTCCGTGAAAGCGTAACAGACAGAAAGAGTTACGAAATCCCATTTATAATATTAAAATGGACTAGAAGAGATCCCCGGGGTAGACATTGTCTTGCCCTGAAAAAATAAAAATCTAGGACCCGATCCAAGCGCCCCCTATCGGTTCCAATTGAGAATCTAAACGATTCGGGGACCCATTCAAACACATAAAAAAAATCGTCATAACATAACACTTCATGAAAAAACTTTTGATTCTAGGTGCTCCAGATATACAAAGGCCTTTTGGTTCCGTCTTACCTGCCATTCAATATGCACTAGACGATTCGTTGCAACCGGTCCCGGAAGTTGAAACTGATTGTAAGTGTTTACTTAAGTATGACAATAATTTTAAAAATTATAATTAAAACTAAATATACAAAGTTTAAATGTGTCACAAAATTACATACATACATAACTTCACGCCAGTTCCCTTGCGGGGTAGGCACGAACAACAGAGCGCCATTTAGGCTTATTCTTACATACCTCACTTGCTTCTTTGACATTCATAACTCTTGTCATGCACGCTCGTCTGTTCTTAAGGCTCCTGACATCACCTTCTGCTAGTACACGATCAATTTGATCATGGAAGGTGTGTCGTGGCCTTCCACGACTTCTGCATCCATCCACTTTTGCATTGTATATCTGTTTATTCATTCTTTCATCATGCAAAATTAATTCGATAAATATGTAATTTCTCTAAAAAATGACTCGTTTAGTACAAATAAAGCTTATAGTATTCGTTTTTCCTTTTGTTTTGTTATAAGCTTCGTATACAATTCAGTATCAACTCAAAACTAAACTATAAAGCATTTCTAATGAAATATCTGTCTCAACAGTTGACAAGTTGATTCCGACAGCGAAACAGAAACTAAATGTGCTCATACAAGCAGTATCCAAAATGGAGGTGACACCGGAAGTGCGAACTAATGCAAATCTGTTTTACCACAATATCTTAGCTAGAACAATGCGGGACAATTTTAAAGATGAAGTGGTGGCAGAAGGAGGTATTTAAGTAATCTTTCTATTTATTTTTTTTGTTTAATTTTTTAATCTAGTCAGGTTGTAATTTATTCGACTGGTAAGTTTTATCTGATGATTAAAAAATCGGCCCTTAAACTGATTTGTAGGTATAATATTTATTGTTCCTTCTTTCTTCTACCCACGTTAGTCGGATGTTCGTACTTATACTTTCTATTCTTATTAGTATTTTCTTTCTTTTCATAGGGTTGTCTATCTGTTATCTATATTATAATAAATATTTAGGGTGTCGAGTTTGTACAATGCATTTAAAAGGACAGGAGTGCTAATTCGAAGCACAGATTTCAAAAATTCAATTTTTTAAATTTTGGTCTCTGTTAGAGCACCATTTGGAAACTATTGAACGGATTTAAATAAAACTCGACACAAAGCTAGCTTATATATCCCTGGTTAACATTAAATATATTTTTTATCCAATTTAATAACGGCGTTTCCGTGGCATAGACGAATATAGAAAAGAAAGATGGCGCTGCAGTCGCGTAATTTTTTGGCCGTTGCAATTCACTGCTAAATCTCGTCATGCCAACGCAAACGAAGATTAGCTAGCACAACTAATAAGTAATAAGGCCATATAGCTTTATTTAGCCATTTATTCTTTGACATATTTTTTTCTATATTTTTATTTAATTAAATAAAGTCCAATATTAGTATAGTATATTAAATTACCTATGTTTCTTATCTTAATTTCTTATTATATGAAAATATTTTTTTATGTCATGTAATTATTTATTTATCTTTAATTTTGTTACATTATATTTCTTAATATTACAGCCTTAGATCATATAAACGTCGTTATAATATCTCAATGAGTACAACATTATGTCTTCACTTATTTCTGTTTGTCACATTTTTCTCTACTTTCGTATAATAATTCGTAAAGTTGCTGCATCTCTTTTATGTCTGCGTTTTTATTTCAACTTTGGTAATGATTATGAGTATTGGAACAATGATACTCGTTCACCGTTCACTGGACAATCGAACAAAATTTGGGGTACGCTCTCAAGCGTGCCTGCTTTATATATGCACGAGGGATAACTAAAGAGCGATTGCCCTTGCTAGCTATTCAATGATTATGCATTCTGCTCATCGATACAAAAGGTTCTAATAGCTTTAGCATTGTCAAATCGAATTCAAACACACGCACGGTAAACGCGTGCGCACGTAAATATGATGTTTTGTTATGTGCGAGCGCGGATACGCACTTGGAATTGAAAAGAAACGCCAGGAAACTAACGACGCACTGCCCCGACAATGTGATATTTACTTACAATACCTACCGTCGTCGATATCGCGTAGACCACCTCCTGCTACTACAGTGCTCCTTACGAATTTACCGCGTGTAGCTCGCTTTTGGATCTCCTTTTAAAATATACTAAACTCCTCCTTCAGTGAACTGCCCACTATCCTATTCACTAAACTCTCCACTAAATTTGTCACTGTCTTCTCCTAAACTTCTCTTCCAATTTTCTCGTATCGCACTTGTCGCTTTGCGGTCTTCAACTGAACTCTCTTATCCATGATTATCGCACTCCTCCTCCCACTTAATTCCCTTTTGATATTATTGCTTTCCTATCTTCCACTGAACTCTTCTTTTCATGTTTATCTTCCTCCTCCTCCCACTGAACATTCTGGAACCCATATTTTCGATATTATTTTCGATATTATTTTCGTTATTCTTTTATTTACTGTCTATCACTTATCACTTCTTATCACTTTCTAAACATCCACCTATTTCTGGTTATTCCTTCTTGAACCCGCTATTCCAGAATTTTGATGTTCATTTCGTTATTCTTTTGTTCATCATCTATCCCTTTCTAAAATGTATCTGTACTTGCCTTTTTTTTCTAAAACCTTCTTTTCTGAAAGTTTTAAAACCAACTCATGTTGTTAGAATGAATACACTTGGTCGGCACAGTAGAGCACCATCTATTTTTTTGTAAGTTTTGTACGCCAAATATGGCAGAGTATTATCACCACACCATCATTTATTAATTGTAAGAACTTAATATGAAATGCTTGCAAATAAATTTTATTTTATCTTATACAAATATTAATATGAATACAAACCAATTCGTGTGCTTATAGGTTTTTACACGCAAAATAGGATATAACTTTATACAATGTATATTTTACTTGTGACGGATTCCTATATGTTATTGACTTTTCGTTTGTTACTATTGGTTAAATTATTTAAGCTCCATACAAGTAATGCCAAAATTCAACCGATGATAAGTTAAGTGAATGAATAGTAAGGTATAAAAACCGGTCATTAGTCTTCAACTCTGTAGACTACAGCATCTGTCTGCATAGGCGAAAATACGAATGAATGAGCAGACCACATTTACAATGGGATATGTACGTCATGTGTGCGGTGAAATCGATTATGAAGAGTAGGCCCGTATTGCAACATCCTGAATCGGATGCTGTGTAACGACTGATGTGCTTTGTAATCTCACATGCCGGTAAATCTGAAAGGGCCAATCTATAAATTTACATCTTGACCTGTCCCTTTGTACGACAGTGTACCGTGTCCTATACTTGAGCGACACAAATAAGAGCTGTGTATCTTCAGTATCTCATCTGGAGACCATTGGCAGGCATTATCATCTGCCTTACAATGTCATTTCAGCAAATGGCATCGTAAGATAAGAGATGATGAGAATTTCTTATATTTGTTTCTCTGAGGCAGTTTGGTTAGATATTTATTCCCAGCATACATACATTGAAATGACTCCGTTTCTTAAATTAATTAAACTATAAGTTGTTGATTGCTTTCGATTAATTTCAGTAGTAAAATATTAAAACGTTATATACGGCAATAAATTATCACCGCGTCACTTTCCCAACAAATCATGATCTTAATGATGACCTATATAGATTTTCTGGAATATCCAAGACTTCTCAAATTTATAACTACAGGAGTGATTTTGATTTATTTAATTTATTTGGGCAACATACAATAATTAATATTCTTAAATATAAAACAAAAAAATGTAGTGCAACACTTATAAGCCAATAGATGGGGCTGAGCAATAATTGAGCTCGCAAACGTTTTCCGAAATGTACAAAGAATTACAAATTTCTAAGAGTAATAGGTGGAACAACAATAGCCTCGCTGGAAGATCTTCCTTTGAGACGGAGGTGCATTCCATCTCGCTCCTCCACCCTATATAGGGCACTTTCTTCACACATTTAAATTAAGTTTCCACTAAAAAATATTTTTTATAATAAAAATAAAAATTGGCTCAAACAAGTTTTATTTTTACTATAAAAACAATTATACGAAAATCACATAAAATGTCTATTTAAATAAAGTCAATATTGAAAAAAAAATGTCACCACAATAATGACTAATAAAATAGAAATAAAAAAAAGGAAAGTATAAGAACAAAGTTTAAGTCATTGGATTATTCAAAATGTTTATGAGCTGTTTTTACATCAATATTATTATTATTTACTATCGTGTGAGAAGACTTAGTGGCTTGATGAAAAGTTAGTACCTACTGTGGGTTTATTCCAAATTCAGTTAAAGTAGTAAGTAAGGTGCTGTAACTTGGCTGTCAGAAAAAGGAAAATGCTTAATTTAAATTAATTAATGATAAGGAATGGTAAGGTAAATGCTTCGTTAGATTTTGTAATTTCTCCTCCCCCTCAGATTGCTCTACAATAAACGGTATATTGTTGTCACTGGAGAGGGCAGACTAGGCTATAACAGAACTTCCGAGTTGTTAGCTTTGACTTGTTTCAGCTAGATAGAGAATCGATTGGCTGTTTGATTAATGACCTTTTAATGGATACATGGAAATATGATTTTGGCCGAGCAGTGTTTTGAACTATCATAGATTACTTTTATCATCTGACTAGTTAACGATTTAGAACTCTACTTGAAATCGTGCAAAAATGGACAATGCTTGTCCTCAATAATGGACAGTATCATCACTTTTGAAATATTAAAGTTATTTAATAAATAACAGCGAACCCAGTACACGTTCTCCTGTTCTAAAAAAAATAAATTTAGAACCTGATTGCAGTGCCACCAACCGGGACCAATTGTGAATTTAAACCATCAGGAGTCCCACTCGAACACCAAAAAGTCACCAAATCCAGGGTTTATAAGGAATTCAGGGACATACTAAAGCTAGAATTTTACCGATACAGATATATATTATTAGTGTGTGTATATTATAGTATTTAAACTTGTTCAATAATTGTATTATAAATATATACAGTTACCATTATGTTGTCATATCAATCAAGTTTCAAAGAAAATAAATAAATAAAATAGTTGTGTAACGTACCTTACAAGTAAAATTAAACCCAGAACCTCAGTGTTCCATATAACCGATCTGATCAACGCTTAGAACACTAGGTCATAGACGCCATCAAAATTATGATTTGACATATTAAATTTTAATATAAACAATTATCGCGTGTCTGGAACGACCCTATTAAAAATCTTAATTGACTATTTTATAAACCTTGTTCTTATACAAAAAATATAATACTCTGTAATCCACAGATTAAACGGAACATCGACAAAACAACGTTTTTAGCGATAGATAGTCATAATAAAAATATTTTCGTAGAATAAAATATTCAAAATTTTTGAATGAATTAATTAATTTATTTATTAATTTGGTTCGTTTACAGTTACTACACCATAACATTGTAGGAGACTATTTAAAAATACAATACTAAGATTAGTGTGTAACCTATTACAAACAAACACAGCTTAGGTTGTGAGTAAAAAAAAAAAAATTTTTTAGATAAAATAAGGATAAACAAATTTAGATATAAATTTATATAAATACGCAAGCACACATTTATAATATACGAGTAAATGAGGATTATAAATAAAAAGTAAATTATACTATTTCCATTTCTTTATTTTCTCGATGACAGCCCCTGTGGAAACTTGAACGAGCGTCTTTTTTACATTATTTAATAAAAATATGACATTATGTATACATTATATATAATATGTCATAGCAGAGTCGGAGAAACTGATAGTAACACGATAACAGACCTGATATTTTTTTACGGCGCTCTGTTGTTCGTGCCTACCCCGCAAGGGAACTGGCGTGAAGTTATGTATGTATATTTTTTTACAAAGTGTAAGAAACTAAACTATTTCTGGATAGTTTTGTACAAATTTATTAACTAATATTACATTTCATTACAAGATGTAATTATACTATGTTGATTCTTTATTTATTTATTTTACGCAAAATCAGATGAATCGTCACTGTCACTCGATGAGCTCTCCCCAACATTTATTATAAGTTCCTGTACATGTGAGAATATAATAATGCATATATGTAGGTAGTTCAGTAATAAAATCAGTCTGATCACGAAATGTACTTGTGTGTGTTTTATTACCAATAAATACGATATTGTCGCCATGACGTTGGAGCCAATCAATTATCTCTTGTTTTTTATTGGCCTGCGTCGGCATTGTATCAATTTGTCTGAAGTGATATGTAGCGTTGTCCATAATACTTATCGACGGTTCTTCCAGAGATTGCACAATTTCATTAAACCATCCTTCGTAATTCTCCGCGTTCATTTCTTCGTGGTAGTCCGCTGTTTTCTTGGATTTAAAGGCCAGTACAGCACCTAACACGAATCCTTTCGTAGGCCCTGCATGGCATATGATAAGGCGTTTAGCTTTTCCCATTGACACTAAACTAGTTGAAGCGGCGGTGTCGTCAGTCCAGTTCTTAGATACTGTGTGGTTTGCATTTAACCAAGTCTCGTCAGTGAAAATAACATTTGACCAATCTGATATCTTTTTAGCTTCGATCAAAAATTCGCAGCGAGTCATAGCAACGTCGTGACGCTCCATCAATATTTTACGTTTGTCCGATTTTTTAAAAGAAAATCCAATTTCTTTCAAAACCAAGCTTAATGACGATTTTTGGCCATGAAACAAACCACATTCACGTAAAGTAACAACAAGTTTTTTAAGTTTTGGAATTTCTTTGCGCAAGTAATAGTCATATAATATATATGACGGCGATGTCACACGACGAGTTTGGTGTTTTTTCTTCGGCGTACGAAGCTTATTTTCCTGCATGCCGCTTTTACCGTAAGCTTCGGTAGTGATTTTTGAAACAGTAGGTCCACTAATTCCTAATGCGGTCGCAACATGCTCTCGCACTTGCGACAGTGGTAATAGCGAGCCACCATTTGGATACTCTGCTTCAAAGTAATTACGAACCTTGATCATCAGTTCTATCGCCTGCCTTTTTAGAACAGATCCTTTAGGCATTTTGATATTTGACATCTGAGCAACAATCAACACGGAGGAACACAAAATACACAACGTAATGTATGGATAATGTGAAAAAACTCAGCGAACAGAAATGTAGTGACTATATAGCACGACCGACTTGTTGCGAGTGACAGATTAAAACAAACACAAAATGGCGGTGGGCCATTGAGTGTTCCCAGCTTGAAAAAATATATTTGAATGTTTTTGTTGTATTTGTCTTTGCTCAAAACATAATAAATACATACGATCGATATCATTACTTATTTGGTCACAACACTACAACTATCAAATTAGAACTGTCATCAAGAAAATAAAGAAATGGAAATAGTATAGTAACGATAATTATAAAGTATTGCATGGAAGCATATTGTGCAATATTCGGCGAAACTTAGGTAGTGAATTAGCAAATATATCTAAGTGGAGCTATATTTGTTGTATAGTTTAATGATTTGTGGAATGAGTGAAGTGCTGCCTAAGACTGTCTTGCGCAAAGGTGGACTGAAGATAGTGATGCGTGAGCAGGGATAGTTAGCAGGCACTCTGAAGTTGACTCTACTTAGTAGTTGAGGACAATCTATTTTATAATGTATTAATTTATATAAAAACATCAGGTCCAAAATGTGGCGCCTCTTCGCCAAGGAATCAACTCCAAAATGTCTCAAACCCTATGCGTAAAATACGTTAATTAGAAGGCTAATCTTCAGTAACCTTCAATTTTGATTCAGGTTTATTAAATTATTATCAATATTCTGTTACGGTTTATAGAGTTCTAACATTTACTTATAATATCGGGATTACACGTGTCATGTCTATAAAGTGTGTTTTGGTCTAATAAAAATAGCTACTTCTTGAAATGTTAACACAGTATACACATCGATTAATAAGCACACGTGAGGCAAGAAAGTGAGTGATCGACGACATGTGCGTCGTTTGACTTCTCTGTGTGTACACACGAGTTGGCCATCACACTTTGTATAGAATGATACTTTGTACTTTTACTGCACTTTCGAGAAACACCTTTATATACAACTAGAGTTTAACCCAAAACCCTACTTTGTAAAGATAGACATAGTAGAGATAGTACTTACATAAAAAGTAAGTAGTACTTAGTTTACTACCCAGACACAGAAAAGAAAAAACCAACACACATGGCACTAGATAGGACTATATGTAAGTATAGATATAAGGCCAACACTGCACATGCACTTCCTCACAACACCAGCATGTAACAGATACACTCTACATTAGTATAAGTTTAGTATTAAAAGTAGGATAAATTAATATAATAAGTTAATTAGCCCCCTTGAATTTTTTCACATTTTTAAACGCAATATACAAACTCGAACCATTTACACATTTACAGATTTACTACAGCATAGATATATTTGACAGAAAAGTCAGGAAAAAATGACGATTTCATGAGGGTTTCGTTTTGCCAAATGGCTACGGTACCTTAAAAACAAACTCTGAATGTCCATGCATGTTATCGCCGATACGTGCAAGGTGGATAAGCACTTCTACATAAAGTGTGTAAAGGCAAAGACACACAAAAGCAAAATAGAGAAATTATACACAGAATTCACTGTCTTTTTATACAGATAAAATTTCTCTTAACTCATGGTAGCTTTGTTGACAGAGCCGGCTTTAGTAATACGGGCTCCTTAGGGATATTTTTACAGCTTTAATATAAAAAAACGATTCAATACCCAAATCATTATTGCACATATTTATAAAACAATTTTATAGCGGTAGTTTATTATAAACTTAACAGGGTATAGCGGTTCACGATTAAATATTTAATAATAAACTATTATTGCAATTGATATCTTCTAAAGGAATACTTTACAAGCCTTTCTATTGGCAAATTTTCGTATTAAAACGTAGAACTGTAGAAGAGTGAGTTGATTTATAAAGTAACCTAGTTGGTCAATCTCGACTAAGATATTGCAAATTGCAGATAAATTTTTAGCAGATTCAGGCGCCCTTTCGTGTCTGACGCCTTTGGGCAATCGCCACATCGCGACCTGCCTTTTTGCCACCAGTGTCTGTAGGTAATATACGGCACCCGCGTCTTATTCCAATGGCATGGAGTTGATACCCCGTTGCAACCATTAGGCAGTTTTCTGACTTGTACATATTGCCAAATTATATTGTTGTTCCAGGTGATATTTCGAACCAGTATTGAAATAAGATACGAGTACCTTAACCACTGTATGAAAAGTTGTTAGATAATTATTTATAAGCTGCCAACACTTTAAATTTTATAATGAATTTTAATAACACTTTAAACCTCTCTATGTGGCATCTGTACAAAATTGATCTAAGCCAAAAGTAATCCTTTTTATCTTAAGCAACTATTATTGTAAATTCACGTACAGTATGATATGTTTCAGCCCTTATGGGTGTTGTATCAACTTCTGAAACATGTGTCACAATGTCTAAGGGGTGTAGCGTTGCTGGTGTCAGCGTAGAGGTGGTGGTCACGCCCCCACCAGTTCACCAGAACTTGTCGACCTTTTAACTGACAGCGACGCGACGATATAATCTTCTAAATAATAGTTAGCTAGCAGCAGATTGCTCGCTAGCAGATTCTACTAAATAAAATAAAATGTATTGTTTTAAGTGTATATGGGCCGGTTCCTATATCTTACTATTCATTCACTTGGTCTACCATCACTTGAATTTTCACATTTGTACTAATATTATAAAGCTGAAGAGTTTGTTTGTTTGTTTGTTTAAATGCGCTAATCTCAGGAACCGCTGGTCCGATTTGAAAAATTCTTTCAGTGTTGAATAGTACATTTATCGAGGAAGGCTATAGGCTATATTATATTTTCAAAAAATTAGGGATCCTTACTAAAAGTCCAATAATGTAACCCAAGGTGTAAAAAATGACCCGAAAAAATCTTTACACGGCGTGCGCTGCGAAAACTATTGATTATAGAACAAAACAATGTACTACCACTTTACAGAACATATAATTGTCTACAAAAAATATCGCGTAACCATATGTCTAACTATTGTAGTTATCTCACAATAAGTGTTTTCTTTTATTTTTTTAAATAATTAAAATACCGTAGCTTCAAAACTCTTTATTTTGTACCTTGGTATTAATTCTTATCAAAATAAATTACTCCATATTCAAGACGAATTCAATACCTTTCTAGAACTTTTTGAATTATTCAATTCAGACGTTTCACTCAAAAGATATCGCGATATTTAAAATATAAGTGTTAGTGTTGTAGCCAAATATACTAATATTGTGTGATTGAACGCGCTAATCTCAGGAAATACTGGTCTGATTTGAAAAATTCTTTCAATGTTGGATAGCCCATTTATCGAGGAAGGCTATAGGCTATATATCATCATATCACGCTAAGACCAATAGGAGAGGAGCACCAATGAAGAATGTTTCAAAATCGGAGAGTTTTGAAAGCAAATTCCATGCGGACGACGTCGCGGGCACAGCTAGTTAGATATATGGAGCTTATGTCAAATTTTTGAACGGTCGCCGATAACATATAGAAAGCATGCAGAAATGATTTTCTCTTGATGCTCTTCGAAACTGTCCACTTTCTAGGATAAAAAAATATTTTCGGCCCTTCTAGTTAATAAATAACCTGGACATCGAAGAATGATCAAATATTCAATCCAAACATTTAAATTTATCACTTTCGATTTTATACAAACTAAGCTCCGATGAAGATTTTTATTGAAAGCCATGCATAAAAGTTAAAAAGTACTTACACTTTCTACTTTCTCTATATACATACCTAGCAAACATTTTTACTTTTTTATCTATGTAGCTATTTTTTTTATATAATAAACCGATATCACACGGTTCATTTCCGTATTTTAATTTGGATAACACAATCAAAGTCACCCACATATACATAAACATATACAACATAATCCAAAGAACAGGTTTCTAACCTTATAATGCTCATAGTATCGATCTATAAATATTATGTTATGGAGTTTGGCGAGCCTTCTGTGCAATAACTTTGCGAAGCGGTATACATAGATTAGGAAGTACACTTTCTTCAACTTATATGCCCTTTACATTTTTTTTTTCAATGGAACTTAATTTGAGTATGAAGCTTTTGAAATTAAGTATTTCAGAGGACGGAATGATATATCAGCCATTCTCGTCTCCTTTTCTTTTTTCTTCAAGGTCTTTCTCATCACCGCAAGCAAGTGATAATTGCAATGAAAAGCACTTCGAGTTGAAATTCAGACATATAAGACACTATACAAACAATATATTGAATTTGTTTTGATAAATTCTAAATTAGTTCCAAACCTGAATTTCCGTTTCGATGCCGTCAACTAAATGTATTGCGAAGTTGAAATGCTATTAGTGAAATGCGAAATTTCTCACGATCCGCATAACCTTAACTCTTTCGACATACAAGCGAAATGTGAAAGTTTGTCGAAATCTATATAAAGTTAGGGCCGACTTTTCAATCATCAGATAAAAGTTTGACCTTTGATAAATTATAACTTTACCTAATTTAAAAGTGAAACAGCTCAACTGTTTTATTCGTGCAACTGTAATTTTTAATTTATTCATGTTGTATTTTATTTGATGAATAACTTTTATCTGACGATTGAAAAATCTGCTTTTAATATAATAAATCTGTAGAGGGACCAATTTTGTACAATGAGTTTAAAAAGGAAAAAAATAATCTCAAGAGCTAAATCGAAGTAGTAGATTGAAGAAATACAAATTTTAGATTTTCTTATCTGTCTGTTAGAGTGAACACTACTGAACGGATTATAATGAAACTAGAGACGGAGTTACATAGCTTATAAACTGCGTCATATTAAGGATAGACAAATATAGCCATAGTTATTGAGTAGCATAGTTGTTCTTGTCATGTTTCCGTTTAAAGTTGATAATTAATTTTGTTATGTACCCTCTTATTTCTAAACAATTACAATCGGTCATTTCCTTAATTGAATAATAATGTTATATTTTTATTTATTCTGTGATTACGGCCTGTTATGGTATAGAGTAGTTCTCCATAATTTACCTCCATTTTATATAACAATAATATACTGTCGCAATTGTGTAGGTTATAATTCAAGGTCTCTCAATTGTATATGGACGGTATTCATACATACATACATACATAACTTCACGCCAGTTCCCTTGCGGGGTAGGCACGAACAACAGAGCGCCATTTAGGCTTATTCTTACACACCTCACTTGCTTCTTTGACATTCATAACTCTTGACATGCACGCTCGTCTGTTCTTAAGGCTCCTAACATCACCTTCTGCTAGTACACGATCAATTTGGACGGTAATACCGAATTGGACGGTATTCGCTACATGTTATTTTCATGTTGGCAGACGCGATAGAATTATACTGTGTTCGGTTTGTTTTATTACATGTAAACCTTTTAGTATAATATCTTGTATAAAATGTTGTCTAGAATTTCCAAACAATAATGTATTAGATTATTTTCATTCATAACCCTTTAATTAAAATAGTTTATCAATGACTTCAATCCGCTATCGGTTGTGCCAATTTGTTAAGTTTGTTATACTATAAAATTGAAGGGATGTCGAGGTGTTCTAAAAACGCTTGTCCAGTGTTCAAAGTTAGTGTATAATATATGTTAAAACCGTAAGGTTCTCTGATTATAAAGTATTGTGACCAGTTGCTGTTCTTTTACTACAATAAACCCTTCTGAGTTGTTGCAAGTGTTACAATAGTGACAAACAAAACTTAACAAAATTGCATATATGAATAACTAAAAAAACTAACTCCATTGGCTCAGCGACCCAAAGCGAGTCTTGGCCTCCGAATCGAGAACTCGCCACTTTCCTCTGTCCTGCGCAGTGTCTTGCCAATTGTGGGCTTGTAGTGTGGTCAGCTCAGTTTCCACTGTATCCTTCCATCGATACTTGGGATAACCAACCGGTCGTCGACCGACTGGTCGCCCCAAGTATGCTTTCTTCACTCCCCGATCCTCCTCCATCCGCTCTACATGACCGAGCCAGCGGAGACGGTGAGATTTTGCAAATAACACACACATACATAAACACGCAAATATGAATGAGTAATAAAATATTGTTTATAAACTTTTAAAATATTATACGAAAGATCTTTCAATGGTCTATCAAAATCAAGACGATGTTACTTAATGCATATTTATTTAAGTTAATAAATGGTTGAGATATGCACTACTGAAGTCGTAAAAATAAGGCACTTTTTAGAGTTACGGAACCTAAGTGGTAAATATAGTAAATGTTTATTGGTCACTACCTTGATAAAGAATCCTTACTAACCCTTTGCTTTCTGTGAACCCGAACATAGATTATGGCTTTATTTTAGAGAGCACCATTATTTAATCCCAATTAATACATACATAACTTCACGCCAGTTCCCTTGCGGGGTAGTCACGAAGAACAGAGCGTCATTTAGGCTTATTCTTACACACTTCACTTGCTTCTTTGACATTCATAACTCTTGTCATGCACGCTCGTCTGTTCTTAAGGCTCCTGACATCACCTTCTGCTAGTACACGATCAATTTGATCATGGAAGGTGTGTCGTGCTTTTGCATTGTATATCTGTTTAGTCATTCTTTCATCATGCATTCTTTCCACATGCCCGAACCACCGGAGCATTCCTTTCCTTACCTTCACCCCGACACTCTCTTTCAGACCAACTCTCTTTCTTACTTCGGTATTACAAACGCGGTCCGCGAGCGTCACTCCGCAGATTTTGCGCAGTGCTCGCATCTTGACCGCGTTTACTCTACTTTCATGCTCTCTCTTCTATACCCAACTCTCGCTTCCATACGTGAGTGTAGGTACCAGCACCGCGTTGTGTACGGCGAGCTGGGCCTTCTGGCTGAGGTTCTTAGCGCCTAGAAGTTTACCTAACGCTCCATTCAATCCCAATTAATACACTATTTATATTATAAAATAAATTTGTTACAGGTCTGATCGAATTTGAAATGGAAGACCCGAATGTTCCAAGTCACGCCGTCATGAAATTACGTAGCAAACAATTGGTTGATGCCCAAGTGAGCGAGTTCGATGTACCAGATCAGCCTAAGAAATAAAAAGAAGATATTTTTCGTACTTTTAATATATTAAATAGTTTCCACTGTTGAAGTCAAGTTCAAGCTTATATCAAAGTAATGATCAAACGAATTGTTCAAATGTATGTATAACTAATACGAGGTCCAATTCATTTTATACATAATGTGTTTAGGATTGAGTTTAGAATATTTCTGTGCTTGCCGCCACCAATTATACTTTTTCGGAAAAATATGTGATTAAATACAGACTGTAATAAAAACTTCATTATACCTTGTAGAAATTTATACAGTTATAATATTTTCAACCGTTTATTTTAGTTTTGTAGTTTGCACGTCTATCAGGTTACACATTTCTTGACAGTAAACTTCACATGAGACAAATGACTTAATTATTGTACTTCATTGTTTTGGGTGGGATAATAGTGATGTTCTGTGAGTCGTGTAACACACAGACTATATATACTATACGAAAGTAAATCGAAAGTAATCGATTTGAAAAAATGATCTGCTTCAAAGAAAAATAATTGTTTAAAACTTATTTATAAATAATGCAGTAAATTTTTATATCAAATCGAGTTAGTAACGCATTAGAGCGTTACTAATTGATCCGTCATAGAGCTGTCAAAGGTAAAATAAATGCTTGGAAAGGGTATAAGGGTGTATTATGAATGACTACAAATAAATCTATAGAAAATTAAGCAACGGTCAATCTCATTGGCTGAATTTTTTAATTAATAAATTACGAAAACTGATTTCAAACGTGTAAGCTAGTCTAATCTATCGATGTTGAGTTTATAATGTACCCCATTGTTTTGGTTATTGGTGAATTTTTAATAAATATCCTTTCTTCTCTTTTACCTTCTCCCTGTTATTTGAGGTCGGCACAATATGTCTTTTCATTCCATACTCCTCTACTCTGACATACGTCCTCTGTCATACCACACTACCTTTACATTTGTACTCGTCGACCTTCCAGTTTAACATTCATTTTAATAAGTACCCTATGTAATGATATCAAATCTGTAAAGAGAAATTAAAAGTATTTTATAATACGTAAGTATTGTTTTATTACTTCATTGTATTCTATATCAGGTCATCTATATCAGGTCATCTTACTTTTTCTTTGGCGTCGAGAAATTGGGACTACGACTTCTCACTGTTTTCCTTGATACGTCAACTTGATAGGTTGCTACCTAAGGATCTTGTTACATACACCTTCGTGTATCAGTCACCTTTTGATATCTGAGGTTAAAAGCCGTGAGTTTGCTAACCCCGCTTGCTGGTCTACTTTTTTTGTAATTATAATAGATCAGTAGAGACACACAAGTTTTGTATATTCCTAATGGACCGAGATCCTAGGGCACCCAGACGTTACTTATATTCTCACAAATAAAATATATGGGCTTAAGTAATGTTACTATAAACTTTGAGTATGTACATTGTGTTGTGCAAGGGCATGTGCCTTTAGGTCTGTCTTGGGGGGTACTTTACCCATCCGGATGGGTTTGCTGCTTGGAAAAAATATTGAAATAGTATACGAGTATCATATATAAAAATCAAGATTAAGATTATAACTAAAGTTATATTATTTTTGGGAGCTTTAAAGCGTCTGGTAAAAGTTGCTGCCGATAGAAAGTGTCTGCCAGTATTGAATACTAATTTTTAACAGCACATCTTACAACAAACGTAAAAACCAACCCTGAGACTGAGAAAAGTGAGTACTATTTTTACCTAGAGGTAGGTATACATATAAAGGCATTTCGTACCTGTAAATTGGCGTTCGGGCCAAGCTAGCAGATAGGCGCACACTTAAAGTTTATACTAATAATACTTTATCCCATATATTTTATTTGGGAGAATACAAATAACGTCTGCGGGCCCTGGAATCTCCTTCTATAAGGAAGTTACACTTATGTTAGTGACGACTCTGAGGCTAAGAAGAGAGTACATACTGAATGGAGAGATCATTTCTCAATATTAACTATTCTAGGAATTTAACATGGTATCTCTCACGACCATTGAACTAGGTGCCCCAAGACCACAAAACAGACACCACATTTTTGACTAAAATCTCTAGTTTATTTAATTATTAGACTCTCAAATACATGTTGCACATGAAAAATTGTGAGAAACTATTGATGCTAAATTTAAATTAATATGCCCTCTTAACGTTAGCCACTCAACAGCTTCTTTAAGCTATCACGAATGGTGTTCGCTGATTATAAGAAGGCCCTTTAAAATGATTAGTACATAACAAGTCTTTCTATATTATTCTAATTTTTCAGTTCTTTTATTATACTTGGACTCATTTACTTATAACTAAACCTACTAAATTACACCTACTGCTTGTTTGTTAATAATTCCCTTATCAAGTTTAACATCTATCTATACGTAATATATTAAAAGAACTTAAATAAAATTAAAATAAACCCAATATTGGATAAATATTGATTACGACCAGCTAATAAAGAAATTATGACTTTGTCAGACAACTCAGGACTCAACTTTGCTGACACTCAGAGTCCCTTAAAGTTTTTTTAACATCAAATAGCTATAGCTAAATTGGCCGTACTCCATTATCTGGATCTGTATTTAGTTTTACTAAGTAAGTAACCGTATTTTTATTAATTAATTATAGTTTCAATGATCTTTAAATAAATCGTTCCTTATGTTGTATAAATATGGTCGTTAACACTGCTCGCGCTCTGGCTTATATATGTACCTGCATGCCCGACGTTCAGCGATAATAGAAGTGAAATATGTTCCAAAGATACGCGACATATTATCAATGATTATCTGAAACCTTGTGATAACACTGAGTGATGCTAGAGTCGAATCGCGACGTACTTTAGAACTAATCAGACGCAACACCGGATCTGTTTCATACTATGTTTACTTTGACTAACGTTGCCCATTCTGTTGTGACATCGTTAAACATGGCCGAGTGTTCGTCGTGCGGCGACCTTATACTAATAAAATGGTAACAATCAAGATACATGAACATTGAAATGTGTATATAATGGTATTTTTTTATAGTAGTGACGATGACTGTTTATTACCTTATTTTCAATAGCTGTGTTTTTGATCAATTGATATCATTCAATTTACTTTACCATGATTAAAAAATATTCAGGTGTGTGTAGCGTTGAACGCTATTCAAAGATAACAATTTAATTTATCTTGTGTTATTAGAAATCGTTAAAATGTTTGTGTTTAATACGTGTTAATATTCTCAGACGTGTATAAGTAAAAATATTTCACAATGGATAAAATTAAACAGAAGCCAAGGAAAGAGAAACCTATGAAACATGTTGAAAAGGGAAAATCCCAATCTTTTATCACAGACGTCAAGACTCTCAAAGAGAATCTTAAAATTAGAGAAATTTTACGTACTGTGAAAATGAATAGTAGTATGAGAATAAAAGCACCACGGGGCAGTAAAGTGATGACCAACAAAGATTTTAATGATAACGAAAATGATGGTCTATTCGCAGATTGCTCTCATTCTGACAATCATGATATTTCTGATTTGCCTAGTGCGATTAATCCAAACGTAGTTTTCAATAATGTTGTAATTGACAAGGAAGAAACAATAGCAGAAGTAACAGATAGCCGGGATATCAATGAATCTATTGACTCCCCAGCAGAAGACATAAGCCGAGATATTGTTAATGATGAATACCAAAACATTGATGAAAATGAAAATGAAAATGGTTTAGGAGACACAAATGCAATAAATATAAAAATACACAGATCGAACAGCGTATCAGAAGGTCTGGTGGACTTCGTAGTAATTAGCGATACAATGAAGAGTGTAGAAACAACTCCAGAACTCAGAATGCCTCCATCGCCCAACGATGATTTACCTGTAAAGACTCGTGATAGAAAAATGTCTCTGGACCATACAATACTGACACGTCGTGAAGGGCTATCGCAATCTGAATTGGATTTACATTCTATTGGGAAATCACCACTAGAAAGAAAGTCATCGTTTTTTAGAAAAAAAATGGATAGTTTTTTGAAGAACACAACAGAAATATTTAAACGTCAATCATTAGGCAGTAAATCACAGACTATTAGCCGTAGAGGGTCTATGTCGGTGTCTTTGCAATCCTTAAATGAGAACTCAACTTATAATGACGACTTAAGAGCAGAACAACTGCATAAAATGCATGTAAGTCTTTCTTGAATTATTTGACGTAAAACGGCCTAGAATGTGTATATCTTGTATGTATAAATATATCTGCTTTTTAAGGATCTAAATTAAATATAATAAATAGAAAATTTCTTACTATAGTCTCTATATCGATGAAATTTACATATTAGTAATATTAATTGAAATTACCATGTATTTGTTTATAGTTTATTTTAAGTGGTTATTATAAATATTATACCATTATAACGTGCCCGCCCGTATTCACATTTATCAGCTAGGACATATACAAAGACAAACAGACGTTGAAGTGAGACCATGATGATTCCTTTTTGCCTTTATATATAGGAACTCTAACAGTCACTGCTAGAATGTTTGTCTGTTGGTTGTTCCTTCTTCACAGCCTTGAGAATGAACCAATTATTATGAATAATTTTTCATCCCTAAAAAAATGGGTTCGTTTCGTGGGATCGAGTCCGAAGTTACGCGAGGAAAGCTGGAATAGAATGAATGACAATTGCTCACCAAATATACAATTTCAAAAATGCACAATTACAATATTGTCGTGATAGAAACAATAGGTGACCTTCTCGCTTAAAGCAAACTCTTCCAGGCAACCTAACTTAAGGAATAATTTAAACTAAACTGGCAATGTAGGTAGTGCAGATTACTAGGTACATCTTTAAAAAAAACATACTTAAACTACATATTTATAAATTAAATATACAAATTATTTTATAAATTAAATACATACAAACATGTTTATAATGTATATATTTATATTTATTAGTGTATAGTATAAGATATACTGGTTATTATGAAATTATTTTGTTGTGTATATATTTTCGATCACAGGAACATCTAGAATACTATTTAATTCGGAAAATAGAATAATGTTTACAAATCACTTACTCATAAATAACTCTCAGGTTTTGTAGAGAAGTTCAGGTTATAAGTAGATAGCCGTTCAATTTCAGATGAAAATACTAAATGAAAGATTTGTTTATTTTTAAAAGTGAAATTATATTTCTTAATGTAAAAAACCGATAGTTACCGCGTAATACATATAAATTTTAATTTTACAAAATGAAATATTATACTTCAATTACCTTATTAATTAAAAAATATGACTCTGAAACTTGGTTTATTTTTGTCTTCGTCATAGGACTCTCCTGAATTTGTGCTGCAAATACGTGTATATATTTTGTGCTCTCTTCACAACAATCGGTCGGTTCAATCCGTCTTCATGGTATGTGACAATACGGTCGCTCAGATACTACGGACTCAGCCCGAGGACTCGTCTGATCCATCGGCTATTGGACTTGTAATCGATGTGATTTGGTATGATGAGGACTAAATACTAATAAGCTTTTTTTAAAAAGGTTTTTAAATACAAGGGTTTGAGATACTGGATATCATGTAGCAGCAGAGTGCTAGCCAAGACAAGTAAAACGAGCCCAAACACGACAGATCTATCTTGTTTAGTACAGGAGTTCCTATGGCCACCTTCCGACTCCATCATCAGATCAACTCCATGGTACCATATTATTGCATTGTCACGCGATATACATACGCGTGCAAAATTTCAACTCAATCGGAAACCGGGAAGTTGGTCAAATTTAACTTACAAGATTCCACCCGAACTTACATACATACATACATACATACATACTTACATACATACATACTTACATACATACATACTTACATACATACATACTTACATACATACATACTTACATACATACATACATACATACTTACATACATACATACTTACATACATACATAGGTACATCCATTGCAAGTTAAATAAAAGCTTGTAAAATAATAAATTGTAAAAATAATAGGTTCATACCCGACGCCATGAGAAAATAACCAACGAATATTCCTGTTTTCTTTCACCTTCTTTCAATTATTTGGGTTCGGTACAATATGTCTTTTTCTTCCATACTCTTCTATTCTGACATACGTCCTTTGTCACACTACAAATCATCTTATTATCCTTCACACAATCCATCTATCTCCAACCAACAAACATCCAAACTATTTAAAATTCATAAAATATTCTAAAGTCATTGTCTGCCCGACTGACAGTCATTTCAGCTTGCTAAGATTGCGACCTATTTTCGTTACCATAGATAATACAATATATATAAAAAAAATTGACAATAAAAAAAGTAGGCCGCAATACATTTTCGGCGAATTTATATTATTACACTTTTCTTTTTTATATATAACTATAGATATTTAAAATTAGTAGCATAAGATATTAGAAAGAAATTAATTAATCGAATATAATTACAAATATATAATATAAAGAAACTAGAAATGTTTAAATTTCATATTGAGCGACATCTGGACTCTTTTATATGGAAACTATTCGCATATTTGCCGGAATTTGCCCCATCCGATCACAAGGGGGCCCTAGTTGTTTTTTTTTCGATTTAGTTAGGGTGTTTCATTGGGATGTTCATTGCTTTTGTTCTCATGTATCATCATCACCATCATTCGAGCGGCAGCGTACTGGGATACGTTAGGTAATCTTATAGTATATATTTGGACCTAATGAAAACACTTCACGATAGTAGAATGGTTATACGTTGGTTTTAAAACTTCGTAAGATAAACCAATAGACTACATACTTTAAACTACTTGAATAATTCTAAAAAAGTGTTCACTCTTTGCAGCCAAATTTACAAGACAGTACAACCAGTCTTCAGTCCTCAATGACTGGTAGAAGTAACTCCAGCATTTCTGTAGGTCAGAGTGACTTACTGGCTCCGGATCAGCAATCTGAAGGGAGTAGTTTTGCTGGAAGTCAGCCAGGTCTTGTCAGTAGTCAACCCCTTGCTGATATATCATCGAATAGTATTAACAGTGAGTATATCTATATATTATATTATTAATAAGTGAAAATAATACTAAATATGCGCACGGAGGAGTGTGCCGTTAGGTACGAGCTAGAACTATTCTAATTATGTATAAAGAATGGTCTTGTTCCTAAAATGCGACCTCTTCCAGACGACCTTTGGCACGATTAAATTAGATTGGAAACAGCGATAGTGGTATACAGAACTATTATCTATACCTACATATGATAAAACTGTAGACGTCGGATTTCTGTACAATGAAAAAAAAAATGCTAAAAACTTAGTCAGGGGGACATAAGAAGTGAAATAGAACTAATTTAGATCTTTTTCAAATTTTTTTGTTTCTCTGTTTGTATGTTTGACTGTCTGTTTGTACCGGCTAATCTCCGAAACGACTGGACCGATTTAAATGAAATTTTGTATGGTGGTAGTTTATATCCCTGGTCAACATATAGGATACTTTTGATCCCGAAAAATTAAAGAGTTCCCATGGAATAGTTAAAAAACCGCACCACGCTGACCAAGTCGCGGGCATCAGCTAGTTATACTATACGATTGCTTAAATTTTTTGTATGATATATTCTTTTACAAAAAGAACCTCATGTTCAAATTTAAAAATTTATTCAGTTCCGTTCGAATTTGAACCTCCTGACTACGCACGAGTGTTACATAAAGACAGCTAATTCCTATTTTCTTTAGTCGCGCTCCCTAATTCGTTGTGCCTATATATCAATTAATAATCATGAATGTTATTTTAATAATAGTAATTTGGAAATTAATCACAAATATTAATATCAAGTAATCAATACTTGTACTAGATAATTAATTTCATGACGTCAACTTGAGTTATACTCGGAGGCTAAGTTAGCACAAAGTTCCAGTGAAAGTTCATTTACCTTTTTCGTTAAGCCCGGACCAATCTCAATTGTAATTAGTGTTACAACACAACAACCAATCGTGCTTGAAATAAAGTAATCCTATATAATAAATACGGAAGAATGTATATTACAGGGAGGATAATATTTTTGAAGGAAAACTGAAACAACATTTTCGTTTTCGTGAAATCTTTATTTTTTTGTAATTTTAGGTAATTTACTAAGCATTCATTATTTTGGATTTAATAAAAATATAAAAAGAGCATTAGAGCAATATTCGAGCGTATAAGTAGAAATGAGATGCACTCTGACGCGTGAACGTATTAAATTTAAATATAAATAATATTGAATTAACTTGAATAAAGCTCTCGCGCTTCCTCGCATAGCGGAATGCTTAACGAGTCTGGAAAGATTTTTGGCCCGTCAGATTTGTCTGGCTCATTGGAAAATATTTTAAAATATTATACTTGATAATATATATAAAATTCAGCCTTCCTAAAATGACGTAAGTTCCCAAATTTTTTTTAAGGGTCTGTTAAAAGTTATGGCCCACAGGAAGTGACTGGCAACTGTATATCTTTGTTTATAACAATATCATATATGACATATGTAAAGACTAGCCTTGCTACATTGACGTAAGTTAGCATGGTGTTTTTTCCACCTTTGATACCCGCTACCTGTAAAACGGCCCCGCTTTTAGCTTAGCAAATATCCATTCCTTTCAAAGTTTATGTTAAACTACGGATCCTAAAAATTTCATCATTCCTAAAATTACGTAAGTCTGGGGTGACTGGGATCTTGGAGTATTACCTCTACCCTATTTCAACATCGGAACCATTTTCAATGAACAAATTTAGTATCAAAGAACAACAGTAAGCGACAAATAAAAACACTGAACAATAAATAACAAGAATGAACCACAAATAAAATCAAATAGTCGGACTTCACAACAATTAGCAATGTAAATAATAATTATTTATTTGACTTTCACCATTGACTTTTGATTGTAAATATATCTTATTTTTCAAAATGTAATGAACCTCTTTTTGATGATTGTACAAGGAATTTTAAATTTCAAGTTTAGAATTCCTGTAAATGTACAAAAACTACTACAAACGCAAGAACTTCTCGAAGCCAATTTACCTATAATGATTGTGTATAAAAATTAATAACTTTATCGTAATTGGGTATGCTTTTATTGCAGCAGCTTTTAATTTTTTGGTCAAATTAATCACGCCAAAAATTTAAGTGTCAGTGTTTATGTGTTATGTCACGTAAATATAATTAAGTTAAGGAAGCTTTTAGCTAGTCACACAGTTACAGATTGCAGCGCAACATTTTGCAAGTGATCTATTAATTTCACAAAAAAATTATATATTATTATTTTTATAAAGAAAATCCTTTCAATTTGTGGATACTCACTGTCTCTATGCCAACGTTGTTAAATAGAATTAACGACGCGCTAGTACTGCGTTCACGTTTGAGAGACGCATCCTCAAACGTGAACGCAGTACTGGCGCGTCATTACTGTGCCTGTTCAAATAACAGCGTAACGTTATCAAAAGAAAGCAGTAAAATACCAACCGTGACTCTTAAAATAAGAATTTATGTTATGTGGTACTTTTAAGACGCTTGATTTCAAATCAAGAAATTAAATAAAGTAATTTTGAAAGTGTTGCTGAAGATTATCGACGAGAGATTTCTGTTTAAGTAAATTGTTGAATCTCGACGACAGGTCTATATACGAGTAGAAACTAAATAGAAACGATTAAATAATATTCAAATGATAGGTAGAGGTCTTTTTATTACGGTGATGCATTTCTTGGGTGCGTCGATTCGAATATTCCTGTGGATGTGTAGAAACGCGTGGAAGGATCGCGGTAAAAATTCATCGTAATTTCTATATTTATGACATAGCAGAATAATTGTAATAGAATTATCTGCGTAGCACGGGGAGGCATGCCATTTCAGATCCCGATAGAACATATAGGCCCCGGGAGTTTTGATTTGAACGATGATGTTTGTACCAATATCCTCATAATGGGGGGAGGGGGGATGGGGGGGGGGGGTACTGAAGACCGAAAGAAGAAGAAAATAGATAAATAAACTTCGGGCTTTAAAATGGTCACACTAAACGACGCTCAATTTAAAAATCAATCAAATACATATATGTACATAGATAATCATCTACGTCTACAAACTTGTTAAATAAGCCTTAATAATTGAATATAAATACAATTACAATCGTACTGGGAAATTTTATAAACAACATTTTTCATTTTCTATTCGGCTTAAATATTACTTTGCTGCACTTTACCCGTTCCTTTGTATACTACTCATAATAAAAACAAGTTATTTTCTTTGAGACTTAATTGAATCTGTGCCCTTGGGCTCTGTAGTATTTTATTTAATAAAATTCAAACATTCAAGCAGGTATTTAGAGATTCGTCCGTTCAAACTTATTTAAAATTTCTATAATGGTATTTAACAAGAAATTTATTACATACTTATAATTGCAATTACCACGTGTTGATGGTGAAGCAAAATATCGTACCGAATTCACATCGAGATAACCGATGCAAAGTATGAAAAAAGCTGATTTATTTTAGACAAGTGCGACTATCCATTTCCTTAAAATGGGAAATCCCGACCCCAGCAGAAGTAATTTATAGTAGTATCTAGTGTGTTTGTATTTCGTAGAATACTGTAGTACATATCCATATTGATATATCCTTATTAATGTTATAAATGCGAAAGTAACTCTCGTTGTCTGTCTGTTACGCTTTCACGGAAAAACATCTGGATCGGTTTGGCTGAAATTCGGTATAGATATATTTTTTATGACGAGGATGAACATAGGATACTTTTTATCTCGAAAAGTGGGATAGTTTCCGGGATGAAAATATATTTGTCTCTCTGTTTGTTATGCTTTTATGGAAAGCCTATTACGACTGGGATGGATCTGGATGAAATTCGAAACATATGTAATTTTAATATCGAGGGTGGCCAAGTAATACTTTTCATCCCGGATAATGGGATAGATAAAGGTTAACCCGGAAAGTAGGTTAGGGTTTATGATTTTATTATTTTTCTCTATTTCGTTTATTCCATTTTGTCCATTTCGTTCATTTCGTCTATTTCGTCTATTTCGCCTATTTCTTCTATTTCATCCATTTCATCCACCTCGTCCATTATATATATTTGTTTTCACGACTAATCGTCTGGACGGATCTTAAACAAAGCCAAGAAAATATCCTGGAAAAAATACAGGTACTTTATGCATAAAAATCCAACGGGGAAAAATAGAACGGAACACATAGTTTTCTTTAAGTTAGGCATACAAGAATATTTGGCTTATATTAGGTCCTTACATATGAAGTTGGCGTTTTGTCGTACTGGCCACTTTGATCTCAAATATCTCCTCTTTGGTTAGGAATTCCAATTTCAAATTTATACAGCTATTTACGTATGCTTTTGTGTTTTGAAAACCGTAATTTAATTGTTTTTTCCTCTTTTGGTTTTTTCTTTGCGTCACTCGGTTTACAAAATGGAAAACTTGAAATATCTCATTATTTACGAGTACGAGTTCCATCGTGGCACCAGTGCTGCCGAAACGGCTCGAAGGATTCTTGATGTGTATGGCGGCGGTGTCGCAAAAGAAAACACAGTGCGTTTTTGCTTCCAACGTTCTCGTTCTGGAAATTTCGATCTACAGAACAAGCCCCGTGGACGGCCGGAGACCAAAGTTGATAATGCAGAATTGAAGGCTATTGTGGAAGCGAAACCATCGCAAACTACGTCCAAGATAGCTGCAGGCTGCGTTGTTAATGATAAAACTGTTTTAATCCGCTTGAAGCAAATTGGGAAGGTGAAAAAGCTTGAAAGGTGGGTACCTCATGAATTGAGTGCAGCAAACCGACAAACGCGCGTCGACTGCTGCGTTACATTACCCAACCGGCACAATAATGAAGGGATTTTAAATCGAATCATTACCTGTGATGAAAAGTGGATCCTATACGATAATCGCAAATGCTCATCGCAATGCCTGATCCTGGCGAACCAGCCAAATCCTCCCCAAGCGAAAACTGACTCAAAAAAAATTACTTGTGAGCGTTTGGTGGACTAGTGCCGGTGTCGTTCACTACAGCTTTCTTAAATCTTTCTTAAAGCCCAGTACCGTCGGCACCACCCCTGGACAGTTCAGGGCAGTACCGCCACAAAAATCGAAACGACAGCCAAGGCAAAACTAACCCCGCTCTCTTATATATATTTTTTTTAATTTAATACACGTATGCGGTATGATATAGTCGTATTATTATATTACCCGCTACAGACGATTACGGCGGATGTCTATTGTCAGCAACTGCAAACCATGATGGAAAAGCTAGCTGCTAAAGAACCGAGGCTGGTAAATCGCTCTAGGCCACTGCTGCTTCAGGACAACGCTAGACCACATACTGCACAACAGACGGCTACCAAATTAGAGGAGCTTCAATTGGAATGTCTAAGACATCCACCGTACTCCCCGGACCTTGCTCCAACAGATTACCATTTTTTTCGAAATTTGGATAACTTCTTGCAAGGGAAAAAATTCAACTCCGATGGGGCAGTCCAAAGCGCCTTCAAAGATTTTATTGATTACCGTCCGAATGTTTTTTTTAGTAAAGGGATCAATAAACTACCTATGAGATGGCAGAAGTGCATAGATAGCAATGGTACATACTTTGATTAAATAAATATATTATATTTAAAAAAATCGACTTTATGTTCCTCCCTTACAAAACGCCAATTTCATATGTAAAGACCTAATATTAGGAAGTAAAGAAATACGTGTTTCAGCGTTGTAGTTGCGTTTTGCAATAAAGTTCTTTGTCTGAGTATCCAAATTATCTAACCTGGCTTCTGACTGAAGTAGTAGTGCGTTGATTGTATTGTGCGAAAATACCGACTAAGTGGCTGTCAGTGTATGCACAATAGAATATTCCATAGGGGTGATAACAAAACAAAAACTACAATAGATAAATAGACAAATTGTAGTTTTTGTTTTGTGTTGTATTGTATTATTTAATTCCTTTTTTATTTTATATCTAATTTTCCAATATTGCATCAAATTTATTATAATTTTCTTATAGTTGTATGAGCTAAATGCGTAACAAGAATTATTTTTTTAGTGGAAACTTAGTTGATATGTGTATTAAGTTATGTGTTTTATATTGTAAGAATTATAATTATTGTATGTTTCCCAAATAAATTAAATAAATAAATTGAGGCCTCTTCCACTGCCGGGGGACTACTTTAACCCCCAGCATCATCATGCTCTCTAGGCGTGGGACCGGTCTGTAACTAGGTAGGTATCAGACCGAAGGTACCACAACTCAGTGGTACTTGTTCGAAATAATTTTTGTTGAGAGTGTACTAAAGTTCTAGCAACTCTATTTTTTTTGCCAAAATTTTCGACCGGGTAATTTAATAGTTATAGAACAGGTGGCGAAAAATTCCTCACCTATTGGGTAAAATTAAAAAGTAATGAATGATTTTTATTTTTACGTTATAAATTGACCACCCCTCTTGCTTGTATAGCTGCCATCTCTGAGCTTTATTTTTTACGATTTCACTACATCAGCGTAGCATGACATTATAAGTGCACCTTTGTGCTAAATATATTTAAATGTAAATCCAGTTGTTTCTAAGAAAATTCACTAACTGACGAACATGTTTCTACATGAACTAATTAACTTACGAACATAATTATTGTATTGAGGGTTCTTTCTTTACTAAAATATGCCTAGCGGCAACCCTAAAAATGATTTTTAAGGAGCGATATAGGTATTAATTATGGTGGTGTTATTTATTTATTCAGGTTTGGACGAGGTGGGCCTGCAGGAGTCTCTTTTAAATCGAGCGATATCTATGAGTTCTGGGCTAGACTCAGCACGGGGCGTAGATCGTCGGAAAGCTAACAGATCTAACAGGTACTTTATTCTATTTTATTTGTGTGCTTATTGCAAATCTCGTGCAAATTAAAACAAAAATGTAGCTGAGACACGTAATCACAATCCAAAGTAAATAATGTAACGAGTTCGTCGAGTCGTGCGTCTACGAAAGTTAAAAACTGTGTAGCTAGCAGATATCAATGCTACCGGAAAAATGATATTAGCTTACAATGTAGTACAAGTATGTTAGTTTATATAAGTATCATCTACTCGTGATTGTATAATATTTAAAAATAATTGACTAACGCAAACAGATTGAATAGTATTTAAAAGTTTTGATTATCATAGTAAAAATAAGTTTTTGATCTTAAACTTAATTAAGAATAATAATATAGTATAAGTGCTTTGTGGAATATTTATTATATTACAATCTTTACCCTCAGTATTCATTCAATTTTGGAACAGAGTAAGTTCTCGGTCCATACTTAAATATATAGATTATTATTAATTCTACCAATTTAACTCTTTGTAATTATTAATTAAATTTATTATTGCAAAAACAGAATACTATAGATATTTATATGCTTATTTGTAAGAACTATGACCACTTGTATCCAAAATTCTGATATAACTTGCTATATACAAACAAATGTAAATTATAGCTGTGACGGATATTCTTATGTATATAACGTATGGAACTGCAGAAAGTATTTAATTGTATCGCACAGTTCAAAGACTACTTAAAGGTTATTTTTATTGAAAGTATGTTTAAGGTATATCTACATTAAATTTGTTCAGAATGTTTACTTTTTAGTTAAAAAGTTGTAAGGATCACAAGCTCGTAATGTTTACGACTTTCGTAGTGTATGTACATTTTACCACCACTTGTTGACCTGAATACAGAAATTATAAAGAACTTTGTCTAAAAATAATCTCATGCGCCTATATATAAGGTTGGGGAAAAAGTTTCTTCGCATTTTATATAAAACTTCAAAAGGTTTTTTTATAAAGTTTATTTACATTTGGCTAAAGTATGTAGGTGCCATTTTGTTGGATAACTTTTTGCCATCTTGTAGGTAGGGACGTGATCCCATTGCTAAAAAAATTTTGGGGCTTCTGATCAAAAAATTGCGACAAGTGGTTTTGGCAGTCCTCTCGTGATGTTAACCTGACACTGCCTAAGGAATTCTGCAGAGACCGAAACAGGTGAAAATCTGAAGGTGCAAGGTCAGGACTATACGGCGGATGCATTAACACCTCCCAGTCAAACTAGTAATTTTTGCTGAGTGGCTAAAGATGTGTGAGGTCTAGCGTTATTATAGTGAAAAACCACACCCCTTCTGTTGATTAATTCCGGCCGCTTTCTCTCAACATTTTGCTTTAATCTCATCAGTTGTTCGCAGTACAGTTCAGAGTCGATGGTCCTGCCTGGCGGTAATAGCTCATAATGAATAATGCCCTTCCAATCCCACCATACACACAGCATCACCTTGTTGCGAGTTAACCCTGGTTTCGCCACAGTCTATGAAGCCTGACCGGCCTTTGACCACGATCTTTTTCGCACGTTCTTGTCGTACGTGATCCACTTTTCATCACCAGTTATCAGCTTCTTCAAAAATGGTTCGGTTTCATTACGTCGTAATAAAGAATCACAAATGAGTACACGGTTCATTAGGTTTCTTTCAGTGAGCTCATGAGGCACCTAAATATCGAGCTTTTTTGTGTACCCAGCTTTTTTCAAATACGCCAAAACCGTTTAGTGGTCAATTCCCAGTTCTCCAGCTACATCGTAACTACTAATATGCCAACCTTGCTCCACTTTTTCAAAAATGGCATCAATTTTGTCCGTAACAGGGCGACCAGAACGACGTGCGTCTTTGATATCAAAATTTCGGGATTGAAAACGCTTAAACCAAATTTGTGCTACTCTCACAGATACTGCATTAGGTCCATAAACATCACAAATGTTTTTCGCGGCTTGTGTTGCATTATTACCTTTTTTGTAGTAAAATTTTAAAATGTATCGAATTTCTTCATTAGATTCACTCATTTTAACAATAAGAAAAACAAATGAAATTCACACATTTTCCTAATCTGAATTTGGAATTGTCTTCTTTAAAATTAAAACTTTTTAATGATACCAAAACCAGCCAGAGATACAAATGGTATAGCCAAAGAGATCTTATTACAAGTTCATACATACTATATGCGAAAAGACTTTTTCCCCAACCTATCACATTTTATTTTTACTTCAACATTTCGATAACTTTAGAACTTAAGATAGAACATAACTTAATCTTTAAGGATATCGTACATTTTTTTTTATGACTATAACGCCATAACAGTATAGTGTACACAAGCAAGTGTGTAAATGACATTATTATGTATTAAGTCAATTTAATGATGTAGATATAGATACGTACATTTGTACGTATCTATGATTTTAGAATCCGGCTATTCTTTTCTGCCTTAATAAAAGTAACATCTTGTACAAATTGTCTTCAAATATTAGATTCCTCAATAAACTAAATTAGTCAAGGACAGTTTTGCAAGACACGAGTTTGTGGGTACTCTGTAGACATCTCTTACGTACAACCTTAACATACAAATAGTTTCTATAGAGCCGATGTTTCAAACACCAGATGAAAGATATTCATAGAATGAAGTATAGCATTGCCATATAAAAAATGTCTGTTGTATGAATAAAATAGTGCAATGATTTCACTTTTGAATTCGCTCATGTTTTAATTTATTCCATTGATATTTTTTATCTGACGATTGAAAAATCAGCCCTTACTCAATAATAATGTAATATAAAATTGGTTCTTCAGAAACAAAACAACTTATTTCATTTCCAAGCGGAACATCACTCTTCATGTGCTCCACTCAATAAAGTACGAGATTGCCGTGCGTAAATTTTTACCATTTGATCATAAGATAATAGATGGGTTTTCGTGACAGCTGGCATTCTAATCAAGTTATTTTTCAAATTAAATGAAAATATTTATTTGTATAAAAACATGGATAACAAGGTCCTTATGATTTAGTGAGAAATGTTTCGCTATTTACTGGCATAAAAGTTTTCTTAAAAACTAATATGGTTTATAAATATAATGTAAGAGTATTACAATTTGTTGCACAATTTTATCACCTTCATGACAAAGTTTAATACAACTATATACTTGATGAATGTCAACTTTATTAATAACTAGCGGCCCGGCGCGGTTTCACCCGCGCTCTGTCCTGCTCTCGTGGTATATAGGGTCATGTTATATAGCCTATGACACTCCCTGTTAACGTAGCTTTCGGACAGTATTTTTTTTTAAATCGGTTTAGTAGATCCAGAGATTACCCCCTACAACGTCACAAACTCACAAACCACAAACTTTACCTCTTTATACTATTAAGTATAAATAATTAATTGTCGAATGTTTTGAATGGTGAGCGCATCTTGGTTATTAAAAAAACTTTTAAGGAGTGTGTTGTTATTTTTTCGAGATTTTAATACGCTACTGTATAGTGGCATTTAATATAATACACTACCAAATTGTGTATTAACGGATGCAGTAGATTTTGAGAAAAATTACATACATACATACATAACTTCACGCCAGTTCCCTTGCGGGGTAGGCACGAACAACAGAGTGCCATTTAGGCTTATTCTTACACACCTCACTTGCCTCTTTGACATTCATAACTCTTGTCATGCAAGCTCGTCTGTTCTTAAGGCTCCTGACATCACCTTCTGCTAGTACACGATCAATTTGATCATGGAAGGTGTGTCGTGGCCTTCCACGACTTCTGCATCCATCCACTTTTGCATTGTATATCTGTTTAGTCATTCTTTGATCATGCATTCTTTCCACATGCCCGAACCACCGGAGCATTCCTTTCCTTACCTTCACCCCGACACTCTCTTTCAGACCAACTCCCTTTCTTACTTCGGTATTACGAACGCGGTCCGCGAGCGTCACTTGAGAAAAATTGCTGTGACATAATTATTTGAACATAGACAGACGTAATTAGAGGGGTCGGTAGATCTATGAACGGACAGACAAACATGACATGGACATGAAGATTTTATAGAGGTTCCGTTTTTGCCTAAATGATTACGAATATCTAATAAAAGAAATATTTCATTTTGACGTTTCCACATTTCATGGTTTAACGCTTTTGTGGTTGAGATAGGAAAAATCTGAGTAGGTAGATAATTATATTTTATAAAAGGTTTCTCCCTTACTTACTAACTTGAGCGATGTTAATTGACCCTGGGAGAGAAGGCTAGTTATTTTTATTTTTAGATATTAATAAAACCTAGCACTTAATTCCACTAATCCTTCTTGTATAAGCATCTAAACCAACTTTTTAATCTTTTTGGGTCAATCAATTTAAAATTTAGCAAATGCTATATATACATACAATCATGTATTCAAAAGCTTTGGATCTAATTATTTATTTGGAGAATACTCCCATCTTAGAGCTATTATATTACCCGAAAACGACCAAAATCCTTGATTTAAATCTTAATCTATATTGTAAGTTATTAAAGTTTAGTAAATAAATAAAAGAAAATGAATAAATAGGTGAGGTCAAATGACCGCCGCAATTTAATGTTTATTTAATTTAAGGAAAAAGAACATTTTGTTATAAATCAAACCTTTGCTTTAGTTGGCCATTTGACATTCTTTCACAAAAATTGTTCCCTACAGCTACATTATGAATTAGTTTAATAATACGGGTTTTTAAAAAAAATAAAGTTAGAGGATACTACTCCTGACCAGCGTAATTGATCTTTGAAGAATTAGTACTTTAGTTTTCATCAAAATCGGCCTCGAAATCCTTTCAGTATTTATCACTATTATTATAATATAATTATTATAGTATACTATTATTATAGTATAATTTAGGATCCGGCCCTTAAAGCCTACTTGAAAAATTCACAAAAATTAACCTAGTTCCTTAGTATATTTTAATAAAGTCCAGTATGACGATGTATTAGTTCCCCAAATCACAAAAATTGTGCCCTCCTCGATTTTTTTAAAGTATGAAATATTCGAAAATATTTTCAATGAAAGTCAGTTTAACCAATAGCCGTAGATATAAGATATTTTTATTTTTATGATTCCGTAGTGAAATGACTAAAACAGTGTTCGTTTGGCACATCTATGGAACCATTCATTGTGCGCAGGGTACTAAGCACTTATCCAATTTATTTAAATTTCGTTTTTAGAAAAACCATTTCAAGAAAGAATATTCCATTATGTATGTTTAGTTAAAATAACAGAACACTTATTATTATTTTGTGTAATATTATTATTTACTTATATTACTATAATGTTTATCGATAGGGTTACGTGGGTTGCTAGTGAGGGTCTCACAAATTACTTCCGCCGGGTGATACAGGCCGAGAAAAGTCGAGAGCTGCAAGGATGCCCTTCATATCAGGACTTCTCGACGATACCAGAGAATAATTTTGCAAGCCCAAAGACTGACTCAAAAGGCAGGAGATTGTCATATCAAAGAGCTGTGTCAGGGGAAGATCCCGTACCGTTATTACGGTATCAAGATTCGAGTCTGAGGCGCAAACCTCTTATCCCGGAAAATTATGAGGTAAGTGCATTTGGTTTTCTTGACTCGTTCTGTCGGTATACCGTATTTAAAAAAAAGTGCTGTACTCATCAAGTCCTTTAAGAAACTAGGATCTGTTTTGTGCCTTTCGTGTTTTTTATTTATTTTACTGCTTTATATGTGTTTATGCTTTTAGTGGCCCACAGAGTTTTATAATTGACGGTCGAACAGTTTTGTGTTTTGACGTGTAATCGAAGTTTGTTTATGTCGTTATCGCGTGATGCACGCACACCAACTGGTCTCGGCTCCAATCTTTTATTACAACCGCTCAATCTTAGACCCTGACACGGGAAAATGGTTTCACCTATTTTCACTTTGCATTTCTGTTCAAAATATAATTACCTACCTGTTCGAATATTGTGTGCACAATGCTGTTGTTTGCAAAATTAGTTTTTAATAGTTAATTGCTATATATTTGTTCGTGACATACCAGATGAGGTTTTAGAAAGTTGCATTTGGATACCGTCTATTATATGTAGGAAACGAATGCCTTTGCTGCAAGTTAGACGTAGGTAATAAGGTAAGCCCAAGAAATGATGGCTAGACGTCATGAAGGATGATATGCGTCCCAATAACTAATAATAAGGATTATCGAATATTGCTCGAAGTGGAGAACAAAAGTAGGAAAGTAAGCTTCGGACTCCAAGACGGTTGCTCCGCATGCATCCAGAATTTACCGGTATATAATGATAATTACGAATTAAAGTGTCAAATACATATCTATACATATAATAACATTGTAGAGGTCGAATTTCTGTACAATGAAAAAAAATACTAAAAACCGAGTCAGGGGGATGTAATAAGTGAAATATAACTAATTTAGATTATTTTAAATTTTTTTGTTTCTCTGTTTGTATGTGTTTCTATTTGTCTGTTTGTCTGTCTGTTTGTACCAGCTAAGCTCCGAAACGACTGGACCGATTTAAATAAAATTTTATATGGTGGTAGCTTATATCCCTGGTCAACATATAGGATACTTTTGATCCCGAAAAATTAAAGAGTTCCTGTGGGATAATTAAAAAACCGCACCACGCGGAAGAATTCGCGGGCATCAGCTAGTACTTATATATAAACTCCAAAAATATACACCACAGTCAAAAACCGTTAAAATCAAAGTTATTTAAGTTCTTCTACCTTCTTTTTATTTTCAATTTAAAATACGTATAATAGATATCAAAAAATTATAAAAATGTATTTTGGCCATAAATGTAAAATTAACTCATTAAGTGTTACGAATATAATTATACTTGTATAATACTGAACACTATCTCATTTATTCTTTTGTTGAGATTCATTGCCAGTAAATCGTTTAAAAGTGTAAAACGATATTTATCTATACTACATTAAATTCTTGTTACATTAAATTTATAACAGAAAAAATCCGAAAATGTGTTTTTTGTAGTTTTGTTTGTCTGTTTGCCTGTTGGAATATCGCATGCAAACTACTGAACGGATTTAAATGAAACTCAACACGGAGTACCTTTTATACCAAGTTAGGATAATTTATTTCCCGATAAATGTCATCGTTTCCATGCACGGTCCAGTTGCTTTACACGCCACCATTGGAATTCACTAACAAAGACGTTGTCATGGTAACCTGTCTTTACTTATAATCAGCTAGGTTGCGAGTAGTTGCGACTAATATCGGTGGAAAATCGAAGGCTCATAGTTTGCTGTTCCGTTGTTTCAAAGTACATCAAGGCGTAATATTAATTAAAAATGAACAATGCTTGTATTGTTTTTAAGTAAGATATCTGCTGCTATCTTGAGTGGAAAATGTAAAATTGATATCTCTATTTCGAGTTGTTGCAATAAGTCCGTCGGTCAACTTTTCAATTACATTATCGGCGAAGAAATGGCAAACGTTACCAACGATCAAGAATCATCCTTACATATAATTTAAACGCAACGCGTACGAATTTTCGCTGGTTCAAATGGTCCTAAATAAAAACAAAATCTTTATCAACAAACAATCACTTTAAAGATTTATCTGCCAGATTGAACGTACGAATATGTCAGAATTTATACTCCAATTGTAAACATTATTTGGACATATTGGGTGAGTTAGATTCTGGAATAACTCGCTTTCAGATTAAGAAGCAATAATTTTATTAGCTATTCCATTTTTTGTAAGCGCTGGCCCCATACCTCAAGTTCAATTTTTGAAACGACAATTGAGAAAGAATCTTTTAGTTATCAGATCCTGGTTCTATTACTAAGGGTTAGCAATATTATGGTACCCTATTAGGGCCTTAAGCCTCTAATAGATGAAATATTTGACTAACCTTAATGTCTATTATTGGTCCATAATATTTGCAATAAAAATTAAGTATTGTGATGATCGTTAATCTTGTTTACACTTATAATAAACTATATCTTATGTAAAAATAGTCGTAGTTTATTAATCGTATCTAATGTAGCTTACTTTTTCTCGGGTTAAAAATAAAGTGGACCAGAGGTCTTGAGATCAGTGCGCAGGTGCGAAGCTTAGCGGTGCCTGATATAAGGCCCGAGGAGGGAAAGCCGTCGTCAGTGTTGCAGGGCGGACGGAGTAGGGTCGCATTTAACCCTTACTCGCACCCCCGCCGAGTTGCAAACACCAACTTGAAGTCCTGAAGTATAAAGTGGCACTTTTGTCATTTTACTTGTATTGATCTTCACTTTTGCTATTATATCTGTGCAAAAAAATAATAAC